>VMBQ01000136.1:132564-254821 GCA_007657795.1 Dreissena rostriformis
AAGTCTTTTTTCTTTTGGTTTGCTTTTTTGAATGAGGATGAAAATATAAGATCAACAACCAAACAATTGGTCTTAACATTGGCCACTGGCCTTAAGCGGACGCTTTGAACACTCCCCTTGACCGGCTGCTTAACACACGTTAGACTGTATGAGTCCAAACGGGCGAGGCCACTGATGGCCCCAGGGTCATAATTTAAACAAACTCCGATGATGACGTATATATGATTCCACATACCAAACATGAAAGCCATGTGCTTGGAAGGTTTACACAAGAAGAGTTCAAAGAGTTGTCTCTATTTAAGTCAAACTGGTGATTCCCGGGGCGGGGCCAGTATTGGCCGTAGATGCATAGTTTGAACATAATTTGTTGAGGGCCTCTAGACCTACCCGAATAAATGTTTACGGCGGCTGTAAACTCCATGTATTTGCATTTGACATTTATATTTCTATCTGTCAGACATTTACATTTCGAATTATTGGAATGATGTAACAAATGCATACGGTTTATATACAGCATGCACATTAACGGGTACATTTAGTTTTCGATCACGTGTTTACAAATGCTCATTGATATTATTATTTTGTGAAATCATTCATTTGTTGATTGAACAAAATACATCGCAATCTTTCTCACATATACGCACTTGTTATTTGTCCTTTGTAACGTTAAGAGCAATCGCATGCTAGTTAGTATCGACATTGTTTTACATAAACATGTACATGGCGCACATTCGTAGTATTTTCCACGCTTATATACATTGTATGTAAGAACATTCAAACTAAAATATTCTCTCCTGTTACTTCCTCTGGATACTAACGTGTTATAGTTTAAAACGGTAATACTTATGCGTTTAAGTTTTATTCCTTTTATATAAGAGCAGCTAACCAAACACGTGCATTAATATTGTTATCATCCTAAATTTATATTGCTATCGTAAACAGGACACCCGTTTTGTATAACTGATAGCATGTTATCAGACATAGATTGACGTTATATAAAGTGTTAATGCAATAAATGTCAGTTACAAACATATATATTTGTATCCATTTGAAGAATTTAGTAACATCGGTGTTTTGAGAATATATTCCGTTCCGTAAAAAGCAACATTGCACACGAAAACTGACCTTCATTAATAGGCGAGCGTTAATTCGGATTTCATGAAACTCTAAACGCATTATCAAAGAAAAACTTTCCTCTGAAATTTAGCTATCAATATTGCTGACATCGTTTAAACAAATCTCATGCAAAGATAAAAATAAACATATCCCTCCCAAGTAGAAACTCCGATGCGTCATTTTAAATTGTTCTTATCACTTTTCATCAACTGAGTAAACTTGACACGTATTGAGAAAAAAATCAAGCCGAGGAAGTTGAACTGCAGGAAGCATCTTACAGCTGACATTAAGTTTGCAAAAACATTGCGGAAATAAACATATCCTTCCCAAGTAGAAACTCTGATGCGTCATACTAAATTGTTCTTATCTACGTACGAGTACAACATTAACAAGTAAAACGATACAGATACTATTTCAAACAAGTTATCACTTTTAATCAACTGAGTAAACAAAAAATAATATATTACATTTACCACTGATAGCAACTAAGAATCCATTTTGCCAAGGAATGTGGGATCAAAACATCATGATTAATGAGGTCCGAAGAGAAAATAAATTCGGAAATGTTGATATGTATTAATACTTATGTTGAACCATCGCTTTTTAGGCCATAAAGGCATTAATCGCGTGGGCATTTTTGCTTAAACAGGAAATGATAGTTTATTGCTGGATTTTCATCCTTAAACATTCTATATGATTTATTAAATAAGATTATTTAAGTAATTTGTGTGAACGTAAACGTAAAACCGTCAATAAATATTATTGTTTTCCCTCCATGATACCAATACAAGTGCCTTTTTGAGATATTTAACGACAACCCAAAACGATTTTTGTTATGAACATTTTCTGTTAAATTGATTTATGACAAATACAACTTCTAGGTTATGTTTGCGACAAACGTGTTAAAAATAATTAAACAAGCTAGTTTTCCTGTAAACGAGTATTTTGTACGGACCACAGCATTGAAAAGACTGCTCGTTGTTTGGTGCCATTGTTTCGTTAATTATTTTGTTTTACAAGCCCTGTTTGAGATCTTCATACCATCAGTGGTATGACAGTTGTTTGACTGGATTTAGACACAACAGCGGAACACGCACGCTGGCATGGAAGGAGGCAACATATATGTTTGCCAAGTACATGACATGTCTTTCAAAAGTAAATCCCAAAAATATGTGTGTTTTTATATGGGGAAAAAAATCCATTTTGAAATTCACCGATTTTCACTGAAATGTTAATGTATTTATTCTTACATAAATTCAAATTTCTATAACATATTCATTTAGTAAATCAAATATAATACAAAATGAGAAATTGGATAGAAACAATTTAGTAAAAAGTCAGAAATAAAGTCTACGTGGGTATCGAAATTATTACCTAGGAGCAACATGCTTGGTTATTAACTCTATCCTAACTATTCATGTATAGATTCTCACAATAATGATGTAAAAATAACCACAAAAACATAAGGGTCAAACAAACAGGCCAAATATAAAAAAAAGATTTTTTTTTCTCAGAACGCATGCACAATATTCTTATGATATAAAGCTCGTTGCATCAGTGATTATATGTTATCATTTTTTTGTGAAATTCGTTTTTTTTTTTAAGAACTAGCCCCGATTAAGCTCTTTTAAATTACATAGTTCCTTTAAGACGCGATGGATATGTATTTATTGTTAGCGTTTTTATCATCGCCTAAAGGCAGTAAATTTAATTAATAAAAAGCTTTGATCATCTATAAAGAAAGTATATAACAAACATGAAAGTATTAAACAATAATTANCTAAAGGCAGTTAATTTTAATTAATAATACAAAACTTTGATAATCAACAAAGAAAGTATATAACAAACATGATAGTATGAAACAATAATTAAAACAAGTGTACTACAAATTACAAGCATAAACACAAATGCAATACGAATTGCAAGTAAATGATACTCTATAACACATGTATATTGGAGACAAGTTAGTGAGTATTTCAAACGAATAAAAAAGCAATTCATCAATGAATGACAGCAGCTTTGAACGTAAAACACACGTTAAGCGCAGGTCCCATACAGATGCCGGTCAACACGGTTCATATCCGGGATGATCCGGCATGTGGTCCGTGAAGCCGACGTGTAGCACCGTGTCGATCCGTCTACGTCCTGGGACGTCCGGGAATGTCATTTAACGTACGGCTGATGGACGAACTCAAGAAAAAAGACACAAAGTCTTATTTAATATCCTGCACATGGGATTTCAGATATGCCAAGAGATCTTGACACGTATTGAGCAAAAATCAAGCCGAGGAAGTTGAACTGCAGGAAGCATCTTACAGCTGACATTAAGTTTGCAAAAAACATTGCGGTAACTTACATCAGTTACCACTGTCTGATGCATGTCTTTACGGTCGCACACAACACCATCTCTAAGATCATCCCTCAGGTCTGCGATGTGTACATGTAGAAAATGCTGAGGAACCAATTCCCTGTCCTTAAACGCCAGATGAGTAGAAGAGCATCGTCAAGCAGTTCGGCGACCTATAGCAGTTGCATTACCATGTTGTTGTATTGGACGGGAAGCACATCGTCGTACATTGTCCTCGTAGTGGTAGCTCCTTGTACTAAAACTATTACCATTCCATATTCCTCATGACTTTGGTCGACGCCGACTACAACTTTATTTGGGTTGAAATAGGCAGCAATTCTTTTCTGTCAAGCATATGATTCTCATTGAGCCAATCGGCCATGATGACCTCTTTCTCTGAAAGGACGAGGGACGTCTTCTTTTTTTTAGGCGTCAGTTTCTGTGAGTGGTTCTGATTGTTGTTGATCTTCTTGTAAATTTAATGGCAATCTTGATCAGGGCCTCGAGCTTGTTTCTCACTGTTGCTGCTATTCTTCATCGGTAGCGGATGCTGCTGGTGACGATCTTTTTGGAACTGGAAGGCCCACTTTGACAATACTCTTCCTTTTAGGTGGCATGTTGACGTTGTCGCTATGTTTACAAGATTACTATTTCGAGATTTGATTGCAGAATGATGGAATTTCCGAAAAGCAACCGGCTTTCATACGAGTTATTGTCAGTCCGGCGCAGAAAATTATTTAAATACAATATTATTTGGCAATATATCTCCAAATATATCTAAGGAATTAACGAATTACCTAAATATATTTGCTGTTCAACATGACATTGATGCTATACACTATATTATCTCTGTCAAAGGAAAAACATCATATGCTCAAATAGCAATGTCCTAGTTTCATGTTTGTCATGTGTTCCCTTCACAACTTGTATATTTCACTGATGCTCGTATGTGATTATATAATATGTGTTTAAGATCATTGTTACCATTGATAGGCGGTGATTGGTTTGCTGTTCCGTATTTCCGTGTAATAGAAACCCTTATCTTACTTTCGTACAGAGTATTTCTAGTTAATACTTCATTAAATGCATGGTGATGGTAGATGACAGTTTGAACTGGAAGAACGGTTGAGCAGTATATAAAGCGAGCGACACTTAGATCGCCAATCAGAATGCAATTTACACAATGTCGGAGGTTTGATGTTATGATTGTCAGCACTGTTAAAAGATTTCCAATTCATCCTACCACACATATCAGAATCACAACAATTACGAGTGTTATTAGAGTATGTATTTTATAAAACCACCATTCATTGCATTTAGAACTATTCTTCATTTCACTTTCCTAATTGTTAATTTCAACAATTTATAAAACGAAATTTCTACATCGCTTTTAACTGATTGAAGAATAAAATGCGGGTGCTATTCACTGGACGTTTTACAAGATAATACATCCTGATATAGTATACAAACGCATGCAATATATTTGGTTCCAAAGTATATGTTCAATTTAATTATTGTACTTCATAACACCATGTAAACTGTATTTCAAACAACAATGATAAGGCCCCCATCATGTTGTTATGTTATTGACTTGATAATGGTATGCCTGTCTTTAAAAAAAACAACATTTTTGTTAATATTTGCAAATTATGTATACTTTGTATTTATTTCCTCAACCATCCGACATAACTTCCGTACTAACTCATTATTGTTTACAAGTGAACCGGCAATAATGTTAAATATTTGAAAATAATAACTTCACCGAATCTAAGAAGCATTTCCAGTTCACAAATTTGTAAATTACTGTATACATACTTAACACGTTATTAACCTGTTTAGTTCCATCGCATAAAATCAGTAAATGCACATGTATGTATTATATATATGTGCAAAATTCAATGTTTACTCATTTACATCACTGTAATACAGTTTATATTATAATACCTGGAAGCAGCAAGTTTGTACTCGGCCTCTATTATTATAGATATTCATTATTAACAATTAATTAGTTTATTTTTAAATATCTTTTACGGATAACGATACACGGTAGCATGATCATTATCAGAAGCATTAAAAGGTGAATACTTGCAAATATAAACAATGTACATCTAAGCGACACGGGTGTTACCTGAACTTTCGAAAGGTTTATAAATTGTGAAATTTAATCACCTGTTTAGATCTCCACGTGATTGCCAATCAGTTAATCAGTATTTAGTATGGTCAAATGGTATATAATATACTAACATATTATTTAAGACGAAGGTTAATTCATAACAGTGTAAGTAGTAATAGTAGTGTTATTGTATTTGTAGTTCGTATTGTTGTTGTAGAAAATGTTGCTGTTCGTGGTTAGTTTTGTGATTGTTCATTCCGTTATTTGAAACTCATGCATTACTATTAAGCGTCATTCACGCACATACAATCGCCTGCACATCCAAGTTCCAATTACAAACTTATTTACATGATCAGCGTGCCTTTTGATTTAACAATTAATCACAACCAAGTTTGTATATTTTAATAGTCGCTTTTGTATATTTTGCATTGCATGGAGAAGATTTAACAAGCATTTAGATGCAGTGCAGCGAGTTAAGAAAATAATTAAAGAGCATCAGGCTTACAATATATCCCTTGGTTAATAATTAGGCAATGTAAACTCGTCACGGGTTGCTTTTGCAGCAAACTATATCGGTATCCAGCTATTGCACTTCCGCGCGTATTCAGTTTACATTCAAAAGAACGTGAGCAGACAAAATAATACATGTTCTTTATTTTATAGTGCGAAGTGTGTATAAAGGCTAGAGATTTTGTAACTGCGTTGTGAGTGTCTATTAACACGATCAACAATAGACTGATTTTGCTCGAGTTCAGAAAACCCCACTAATCGGCCCGGTACAAACAACGATGGTCCATTATATCAACGGTGTGTGATTTTGAAACAATTATAAATGGGTCAGATTTATGTGTACACGTGCTATGTGTGAAGTACTTACAGGTGTGACTGAAATTGGCAACGATGCATTCGTGACGATAAGATGCACTAATGTTGACATGAAATGTAACTTTGTTACATAGTTAGCACTTTATGTTACTTTACGGACAATATGTATACACAGTTGAATTGAATTACAAAACTCGCATGTACTCATACAAAACAAAGTGCATGTAACAACGTATAGCGGTCTCAACATGTAGGTAGATGATAAACTCGCAAGATGCAATCACTCGGGTGTATAATTGTCACACTACAAAGCGTTTGAGAATGCATACTTGCAATTACAGAAAAAACGATAATGTGATTATGTTGCCTGTATACGCATTCTTGAAGCTAGCAGTGTTAATTCCTTGTTTATTGGATATAACACAATATGACAGTACGACTATTTTGCGCTCCTATCGACTTTTGTAATACGCAGATGCACTAATATACAATGAGAGTGATTGATTTTAAACGTATTTCAAAATAATCATCGCATTTATATTAATGTAACGTCGGCGTAAATGCCTACTGAACAATATTAAGGATGTGTATATTTATACCATCGAACAAATTCGACCAACTATACACACTCCCACTTAGAAAGGATAATCTAGTTCTTCTAACAAATTAATGTATGTAATGTTGTATTGTTTTTTTTATACTGTTCTTTATATAAGACTCAGTTGCATACATATATCTTTAAAATTAACAAAAATGTATATATTTTAGTTTAAGGAGAAGCTGAAATGAAAAATACGTCAGCGATATGTGTTTTGTGTGCTACGTGTAGACACGTGCGTAGAACGACGGTCTACGATTGAGTGCTTTTGTTAAGAAATCTGATATAAATTAACAGAAAATAAATTAAATGAATAAAGTATTTTGTTCAACTGCAAACATACTTAAGTGAAATAAGGTTCAAATATTTGGAAGAGTTTTGGCAAAGATTATAATTATGCTAGGTCGAGCGTGTTTCTAACAGTCTTGTAGAGAAATGTATAGAAGAAAACCACACAAACAGTCGTTTGACGTCTACATCGCTTAAACCGTACGACAGCTGCTAGGATATGATTTCGGCACAGCGTTTAAGTAAGTCTATTGTGAAGTAAATACCCATTTAAATGCCAGGGTATTTGTTTTGCAACAAACTAGAAACATGCTATCTTTAAGTACAAGACGACGATATTAATAATTTACTAGAATATGTTACTATGCAAACACATCATTTTTTACCAATTAAACAATTCATTCATTGTTATGGTTAATACTACGCTTCATTGTTCAACTAATGCTAAACATACATATAAACTAGACGTTTTAAATCAGCATACATGAACAACTTAGTTTGTACTTAAGGACGAAAACCATATTGAATTTATAAAAACAGTAGTAACTTCAGCGAATATTATACCTATCATTCAAATCTCCAAACATTTACATAAGCCTTTGTACATAATTAAGAAAATCTTGCGATTTATAAATAATCTTAGTTTTATTACAGCGAAGAAAACTAAGGAATCAGACGCTGAATCTGTGAAATAATAGCAATGTTTTACATATAAAACGCACCCTTTTCGAAAGATGTTCATGAAAGATAAAATTGATAAACAAAATTGAAGTTATCTAAAAACATACGAGTGTTTCATTGCCTATTAATCTGGCTCGTAAAAACGCCTGTTTACAGTTTGACGGTTATCCGATAACTGTCGATGAATGCCAGAGTTATCAGGGCTTTCCGTGTCGGCAGAATATGTAAACAGTTTATAACAAGTTATATTTTGTATATGCATAATGAGATTATCATGAGCTAGGTAATTTATTTTGCTTTTTTCACCTTTTAAATGAAGTCTGCTTTATTTATTTATTGAACAAACTAATGAAAATCAATTTTAGCGTATTTTTATGCTCATGTTAATAAATAGTATTTATTCAAAACACATGTTTTCAAGATTCTGCAAATTTAACATTGAACAACATGTATTACTTTTCATATACTTTGTTTTTCAAATCCGTCGTCCTATTTTGTCGTGTTGCTTTATATACTTTCAATTGAAAATACCGAAACAGCACAATATCTATATATAACAAAAATAACTGCTTGTCACATGCAATATCGTTGGTTTTACGTTAAATAGTGGTTACAACTTTGAATTCAGAATGATTAATTATATAAAAAGAAAAGATAACATAATTCAGAGGTAAATATAATACTTTAAGTACTAAGTATTCGTTTACAACATAAGTAAAATGCACCATTTGTACCCTCAATTACCTAAACGAGGATGCGTAAGATGATACTTATAATATTATATTAAATATTTATAACAACATATGTGTACATTATATATTGTCTGCATTTATCGATACATTTATATTTAGAACAATGGAACTTTCTTTATAATATAATTACTTGTCTAAATCTGCTACATATTCATTTGTCTCAAGGCTAAAGTTTAGATAACAGTCATTGTAATATTAATATCAGATAATAATCATCGTCCACTTTAGAGTACTGGTTTTGAACAAATCCACTGGCGGTGTCGCTGGAGTATAATTTTACTGCTGAATACTTAAATGTTTTCTCTAGCGTTCCTAAAGTTGTAATATATCAAAGTGTAGACGAGAGGCCTACTACAGTATATAAGCCATGCGAAAATGGTTGTCAACGTGTGATGAATTAAGTGAGAGTAGTCCTTATGAATAACAGTGCATACAACGTTGAAACGACGTAAACAAATGTTATGGGCTGGATCGCGTGATCAGTCATTATGTGAAACGTGTATTTTGCGAAATATAAATGTTTAACAAACATGTAAACGTGTTAATAAAGATAACAAGACAGTTTTCAGGCAATAAATGTACGCCTATCGTGAAAAAAGTGCTATTTGCAAAAAAAAACTATGGAATGTGTGTATTATTTTTTTTAATTTCCTTAGCTTCCAAATTGAACTTCCTGATTACTAATATATTAAGTATTGTTAAAACGTCAAGTATTGTTAAAAGGTCAACTGAATCCTCATTAATTATATAATGTCAAAATGAATTACTTATTAAATCAAAGTAGGTTAGTAGCTAGTAAAGCTAGAAGTAGCATTTCCATTATACTAATTTGCGTATGTATATGAAACATTTAAATCATACCTCCGTTCACTTTAGATATATTGTATATCATCCTGTCTAGATATTGGTAACACGCATTTACACAATTTCAACAATCCCATTCGGTCACTTTAATAATTATAAATTCCTATAAACAACATTTTGTTTTCGCCGTCTTTATAACAAAATAATTGTTTTATCGTCATACACATTTTATTATTGAGTTTCAAAATATATTTTGTAATGGTTTACATCACAAACGGTTGATGACAGATAACACCAAGCATGATCAGGGATCTCGTTGGTGTGTCAGCGCTTGCCTTCACATATTTAGGACGCGGATGTAACATTATAACTTTCGAAAGGTTCATAGATAATATCATACTGTGTTTTTGCTACGACACCTGCAATTGATAAAGTCCTGGTTTAAGCAAACACAAACGATACAATTATGTACGAGATAATGGGCCATGTTTTAAACGAAAGCTTCGTTTTGTTACAATAAATTACAACTCAGGAAATTAAATTTCAATTCCATTTTTTGCAGCGAGATATAACTAAACTTCCTCTAAACATTCATAATAATTATTATACAATATTAACGATAAGGTGCATTTGGTGTTAAGGGTATCTTCTTTAACGTTCACAGATTGATAGAGTGTGGGACAGAGCAGTGAATATGACACTTAACCAATGCATAAAAACTTTCAAGATATCGACAATATTTCCCGGCAGCAAAAAAGACCTTATCGGTGACGATTAACGAAAATGTAACACAGATTTGTAGATAAAGCAAAAAACAACGCTTTGATAAGAACTACTTTTTCAAAAACAATAAGTTTATTATAAAAAAGTGTATAACAATATTTACATTTAATTCCATTAGTTATTGAACATACTAAACAACAATAACATTTTACACCATAAGTACAAATTACAGTATTAATTAAATCCCACTGTCATCCGTCGACGTATTGATTTAAACCAACAGCAACAATGACGAGGATACGTGTTTGTTTTCCGGTATATAAGATGATACCGTTTTCAACAGCGTCTCTTACAGTTTTTAAACTGAAGAAGTTTGATTAACGGTCATTCGACGCCTGATCGTCATTTTTTTGCCACAAAACAAATTCTTGTAAGCGTTCCTAAAGTTGGT
This sequence comes from Dreissena rostriformis, assembly GCA_007657795.1. Classification (NCBI taxonomy): domain Eukaryota; kingdom Metazoa; phylum Mollusca; class Bivalvia; order Myida; family Dreissenidae; genus Dreissena; species Dreissena rostriformis. The sequence continues at coordinate 143,263 of VMBQ01000136.1, forward strand.
ATCCATAAAGGTGTAGACTAGAGGGTTAATGCAGTACATCAGCCATGCTAACATGGTTGTCCACACGTGATGAATTGGGTGAGAGTAGTTCTTATCCAGAGCAGTGTATATAACATAGGGGAGGGATCCGATGAAGAATAATATACATATACATAGCATCATAGCCGTCAGTCGAAATGACTTCGATGGTGACGATTGTCTATGTCGACGGAAGCTTTTGCATGCAGTGTAACCAATTAGAGAGTAGCAACATATAATAAACACACACGGGAATATAAAACCTGCTGTAACAACAGCAATTCTGTTGCTTGGATCTTTCCTGTCGTCTAAGGTACAGGTGAGTAATGAAGCGTGGTAATGAAATGCTCCCCACCACTCCACTGCAGGCGGCAACGTAAAACACATTGGAATTAGCCAACAGAGAACTATAGTGCTAAAGAATTGTCTATTTTTAGACATAAACAGATATTTGTTGTAGTAGACGACCTTAAGAAGTCGGTAGAGAGCAATGTCAGCCAATGTTACCATTATGACTCCAGTCAGTGTGAACCTCACGAATCCCATAAATGTACACAATCCAGAAGGAACTTCAAATGCACGACGATGGTAGATGACCGCTTGTATTGGAAGAATAACTGAGCAGTATAGTAAGCCAGCGACTATTAGATTGCCAATCAGAATACAATTGACACTGTGTCGGAGATTTGACGTTATGATTGTCAGCAATGTTATAAGATTTCCAATGCATCCCAGAACACATATATGAATCACAACAACTTCGAGAGTTACTAGAGTGTTTATTTGATCACACCACCATTTATTGCATTCAGAACTATTATTCATTTCACTTTCTTATTGTTGGTGTTTAACCGTTTATTTAAAAAAAATGTTTGTGTCACTTTACACTGATTACATAATTCAATGAGGGGTTGGATTTACTGAATGCTTAATACGAACACTGTCCAATAATGCATCGTGATTTAATTAGACACACACCTACGCAATATGTTTAGTTTCACAGTATATGTATTTAATTAAGTGCACTCCACAACACAGTATATATTTTAAATAAGATGTTGAACTTCACAACAGAGTAGATGTAAATAAGTTAGTGTATTTCACAATGCCGTGTTATTATATTTTAAACACATGTTTATCCCCAAGTGTTCATATGCAATAAACTTGCTAAAGTTACTTGTACCGAGACAAAACACTAGGTGTTATGAACGTTTTGTGAATTATGTGCCTTTATATTTATTTCCCCAACCACCCGACATAATTTCCGGATGTATTCATTATGGTTTTCATGTTAACTGAACGCTCAAAAATTGTCAATAGTTAAAGAGAATATCTTGTCCTAATCTAGGCAGCATTTTCAGTTGACGTTTTTGTAAATGAATGTATATAAACTATATAAAGTATGTACCAGTTTACATTAATCGTATACAATCAGTAGCGATATTGATAATATATTTGCGCAAAATGTCAACAATCTATTTAAAAAGTATGTCACTGTTCAAAAGTTGACATTATTATACCCGGAAGCATGTTTATACTTGTCCTGTATTATGACACATATTCATTATGAACAATGGATCAATATATTTTGGTATTTCCTGTATTTTTAAGGAATTATTTAACCATTCATGGTTGATGGCATGGAACTTGAACAATTTTAACAATAATTAAAAGGTGTAATATATGCATTTGTAAACAGCGCATATACTCACGACATTGGTGTAACGAGAACTTTTGAGAGGTTTATAAATTAAAAAAATTAAATGCACGGACCAAAATATCATAACATGACATTTATAATGAACGAACATTTTAATACTATCAAACAACATCATTAAAAATCTTAAGCAAACATGTTTAATCAGAACCTTTGGTTTCAGACAAGACCGGGTGGCTTCCAAAAATGATGTTAAATGTAAACAGTTTGTAATATTAGTTGATGTAAAATATTTAATACTAATATTTATTGTTAAAGTAAGTTTCACTGAAAAATACAACTGAAATGAATGTAAAATGTCAACACAATCAGATCGACGTGAAATTAAAAGCTCAAGGCGTTTTTAATCCGCCCTCCCCTAGACACTAGTATTCATTCCATGGTATATATAACCCAGGACGCAAATAGTGGTGGTAAGTACACATTTACCTTTGCGTTCAATACTATACAAGTCAATACTTGTTTTAATGTGCATGTTTTGAGAACATGTAAACAGGATATTTACCGAGGACGGCACGCACGTCTTAAAAACAGTCCATTCATCAGTCTACAATTCTTTTATTGTTTAACCGGTTAACTAAATGAGAGCGTGCATTTTCAAATATTTAATCGCAGCGATTGTTTGACAGGGAAGGGACAAGCATTCCTTAATTCATGAACACAATGCCTAATGACAGGTGTGTTCCTAAACGTACGTTCTATTTGTATGGAAATTGTATTTTGATGTGTTAGACGTCTGTATATTTGGCATATTTGACATAGTTAAAAAAAAAAGTAAATTTAATGTCATCAAATTTGAATCATATGATTTGTGTAATAAATATATAACAAAAACTTGTAATTTGTTCATTTTGCATCAACATGTATTTGTATTAGATGTACTCTAAATATTGCACTACAACAAGTATGTACCTTACCTTTCGCTGAGTACGAAAGTCGCAGACATACTTGATTTACCTCAGAGGCATCACGAGCTGTCGCGTGTGTAGAAACTCTATGTTTGCTAATAAACAAATCATACAGCATTCTACATAACGTTTTTCCACACGCATCAACGTTCATTTAAAACTATTTTATCACCAACAGTCATTAATCAATATACGTTTTCATTTAAATAAAGTGATAACATGTAAGGGTATCACGTTTACAGATTTGTCTAAACGTTTAAACGAAATGAAATAAACGAAACGTTACCGTTCAAACGCATCAGTACCATCGCATTTCCAAACTGAAAGTAGTAATTATTTCCGGAAGTTATATTCAGTGCATATCCCATTCGCGCAATGACGTTATATTAAAAAAAAAAATATAAACAAGACCATCCGTATCACCACATGTGTATTTGTCATTCTTTAAAAAGAATTAAAAGAACGTCGAAAATAATGTAAAATCGACAAAACATACTGTATCCGAAAACGAAACTCCGAAAACAATGTACGTAATTTGCAGAAAATGAAAAACCAGTTAACTAGCAAAAGCGTAATCAATATATAATTTAGTTTTGCTAATCAATCACTTAACATATTTCAAGATGGCGGCATATGCACTGTTTTATTGCCAAGTTGTAAGATTTTCGGAAAGTAGCGAAGATGTTTCGTCAGTTTCAGTTCATGTCCGTGCCATCAGCTAACCAATCAGAAATTAATTACTGCCGAATTCGGTAGTGCCCGGATTTACCGCAAGTACCCGGATTTCGCAGTTCGTCATTGATATACTTCGTACGGCTAGTCGGCTACGTTATTTGAACCCCAACATTTATTATATTGATATTTACTGTCGTTTAAACGTTTACTGTTTTTTTCAAACGTTTTTTGAGCAAAACACAAAACGCGACCGTTTAAACGTTTAAACTTGATACCCTTAATAACATGCCATCAAAATAAATTCTCAAAATGTCAGCTAAAACTTTATGAATGTGAAGTGAAAAAAATATTGGCATTGGTATGTTTTAAAAAGTGACCATGTAGTAGCCCAGCACATCTTTTTAAAAACCCATCGTATAATTTTAAAAATACGCATTAAATTTGCGTCCGAAGAAACTTGTTTTAGTCCGTGAAAAACAAACTGTTACTGAAACAAGGTCGATAAGGATTAAATAGACACGCACTTAAAAATGTGAAGTAGCATGGGTTGCTTCGTTATTTTGTCTTCTTCTGAAAATCTACTTACAAACGACTCTTATTTATGAGAAACCTCGCAGACAGAACAACTCATGAATGGATAACAATGACGTCTTAAAAACCAAAATAGGACACCCAATATCACAGATAATTATAAAACTGTGCTTATCTGCGACAGCTATATTTAACACTTAAATATAACAACCGAAAAAAAGAAGAAATCAACAACCGTGCAAATAAACAGACATGTATTTCAATTGACACGAATGGAAACAAATCAGTTATCATATTTGCAGTAGTATGTGGGATCAATGAAGTCTACGGACAACAGGTTCTAAGTTATGTTACTGGAAGTGTGCAAAAAAATCACACTTGTTGTAATCACCGTTTTGTTTTCATCCGCAATGGTTCTTAAAATGGAACATCTATTAAAAAACAAAAATATTTGTTTTGTGTATAGCTTTGCTTAGTTGGAAACTAGTCTTTAAATAGCAAAGGGCTTACCAATGACTATCTTTATTTTAAGCATTTACTAGAAGCATTGTAATGTCTTGTTGCTTTTTCATTGCGTATTGGCATGTACTATCTAGGAATAAACTAATTGTTGTTCGAGACAAATTGTGATAGTACTGGTTTATTTTAAATCACAAAATAACGAAATTATTCAATGAGAGCTCACAATTAAACACATTAATAATAAAGACAGATAAGTTGTGATGTAATTTTTGTTCTTATTTATCTTGATTCACATGGTTTGTTTAAAGTCTACACCACTGAAATCATACGACAGCTGCATGACAGGTTTTTGGCACAGAGTTTAAGTTAGTCTCTTATAAAGAAGATACCCGTTGAACTGCCAAGGTATTTGCTTTTTAACATAATATTCTTTCCTGACGTAAATATCTATAATGCAGGCAATGTGCGTTGAATTTTCCTTTCCAAAAGACGACTATATTGGAATGATAATTTTTTAGACTAGATGAGAATAATCAATGTTGATCATTGAGACAATACATATATTGTTACGGAAAAATAAGCTACGTTGTAAATTAATTTGAAAGAAACATATTAACTAAACAATTAAAATAAGCATAAAGTACATACAACGTTATTTACTAAACTTAAAATACAATATTGAATTTATTAGTGCAAACTGTAGATACTGAATATCATACATATCATGCAAATCGCCAAACATTGAAAACAGCTGTTGCCTTGAAGAGATACTAACGAAGTTCTTCTATTGTACATTTAAAAAATCGCATTAGAGCAAATTAAACTAGGGATTTAGATGATGGATCTGTGAAATAAAAGCTTGTTTTAAAATAAGCGCATACTTTTCGAAATATATATATTAAATATGACTTTTGATATAACAAGTTTTTAAGTAATCTGAAAACATTTTAGTGTTTTATTGCCTATTAATTTGGCCCGTCACAACGTCTTTTTATATTTCGTTGGTTATCCGATTGCTGTCGATGAATGCCGGAGTTATCGGAGCTTTCCGTTTCGGCGCGTCGATAGACAGTATGTATCAAGTTATCGTTTGCATATATGTAGTATGAGATTATCATAAGCTAGTAATTTATTTTTCTCTTCCCACATTAAAAATTCTTAATTATTGGCTATTTCACCGGGGATGAACAACTTGTGTCACGTGACCACAAAAGTCAACGCAGGTTGTTGAATTGCATCAGGAATCCCGCTCCGTCAGGTAATTTTCATCGTTTTATAGAGAATATGTGAAAATTTCTGGACAAAACAAAGCCTATGTCATGCTTCATACCTTTTCGCATATTAAGACGCATTGCACTTGTTTCAAAGCTTTGCAGTTTTTAAGAACACTTCGACACAAAATTTAGATTTTCGATGCAAACGCAGTTTGATTTTATTTTATTTTTTTACTTTCGATTCACGAAAAATCATATTACTAGACAAATGAGAGCACACTATACTTATTTTTGTTTATTTATGGTATCTTAGATAAAAGTTGTTGTTTTCATATTTGATTTGATCAGTTGGTTGAGCAAACACAGTTTGCTGAAGATGGATTATGACAAACGCAGGTTGGTTGAGATAGTGGTATACGCCGGTTGATTGAATATTGAGTACCATTTTGTTTCGATTTTGAACGTTGTACGCATTCCTATGATATTCTTTTCCTTTTCAGAATAACACGGAAAAGTTTCACCTCGGGCGGATCAAACGAAGGACTGGATTGCATCAAACTTCTGAATTCCTACCGATAACAACCTCACTTTTTCGAACAGCAATGAAACGAAAATTAACAACAATCAAATCGCCAATTCAGCAATCTTTTCGATCTCCTTCTTATAAAGCAAAACAAAAAACAAAAACTCGCACCGAGAATAATTTAAAGACAATGATTATCGCGATATTAACTGGTTTATTGATATGAACTCTCAAATGCAAAGTGACAACGCGCCAAATCCAATGAATGATATTTTTAACAAACAAGAGAACAACAAAACGTGCAGTTTCACAGATAGATACAGGTATAAAGAAAATGTCACATACCACTGCAATACAGAGAAGCGTGAGACAAGAACAAATGCAACACAAACACAGAATGTTACCGTTGAAAATTAAACACAAACGGAAAATGATTATGAATCAAACAGACATACCAACCCTAATGAAGCAAATAACATCGCAAAAGAATTAAAGGAAATGGTGGACGTTGTTTTTGAAAAGTTATCATTAAATTCAAAACTTCATTTAATACTGTTAACTTTCTTCAAACTGATTGTGATGGATTTATATCCAATTGATAACATTTCTATATTTTTGTGGTCCGATGTAGTGCGATGGATTGATACATCAAATACAACAAATATGCGATACAGTGAGGACACAAAACTGTTTTGGAAAATAGGGTGGCGTTTGTTTGGTTGTCGATTTTTAAATTTTATATCTGGAAAACGAAATTGAAGAATTTCGCCAATTTTTCGTTAGAAATTCATTTATCACAGATAAAAAGCAATTAAGCGTATGATAAATCCTAAAATTGCCGATTACAGAGTAGTTTAATATATGAATTGTTGGGTATAAAGTCGACAGAAATGACGCATTGTTGTGGCATAGCTTTGCACCCAATGCTTATATAGACAGCAACGAATGCGAATTATTGCTTCTTTGAGACTACGCATAACATAATAATGAGTTCTAAAATGAGTACAATCGTTCACTGCTTGCTGTTTATATGTGTCGCCTACAATACTTCTTTGCTGACAAGCAAATTTAAAAAAAAACAGGAATGTTTTTTAGTTCAGTGATTATGTTGAACTCATGCTTCTGATAAATGTGTTGATTAGCATATTCCCGCTCTGTTAAAATGTCGTCAATTGAAGTTCCGTAGTCATATATTGTTTGGTATAGTTAATATTTTGTATTTGTAACCTTATCATCATGTTGAAGACTTCCAAAAATGTGTACAGTGTGCGTTTCATTATCCTTTGAATATGCTCGCAACCTGCGTTTGGCATTTCCCATTGCTCAAGATATACCAACCTGCGTTTGCAAAACAAAACAAAATAAAATAATGTGATATTTTTTTCACATTTATTTCTACTGTTGTCATGAATGTTATTAAATATATTAAAATAAAGAGCAAAATCATACTAATGCGGTCGTTAAACCAATATGTTTAAAAGAAAAATCATCAAAACCACATAAACAAACAGCATTTCTGAATGTTGTGTCGAAGTGTTTTCGGAAAGTGGAAACAGTAAAGACAATCGAATCCTATCGAATAAAATTTATTTAGTATACTGTGCCATAGGCTATCGCTTTTTTAAAACTGAAATTTCGATCATATGAAAAAACAACAAAACTTACCTTAATGTGCAAGATTACAGACTGTTTCTTCAACCGGCGTTGACTTTTGCGGTCACGTGAAAAAAAGTTGTTCACCCCCGGTGTATTTAGTATATGCATTTATTTATATGAATGAAGTTCGATTGTTATGAAATTTGACTATTTGTATTATTTTGTATGAAAATGAGTTTTGTCAAACATGTTGACGTAACGTGACTCTTTCGGTAGATATCGCAAATGTCTACGGCAATATTTCCGGATAAAAAATCGTTAAAAAGCAGACGATTCAAAATGTTAAGAAAGAAAGGCAAAACGGCTGATTTTTTTTTACTTTCGATGCTTTGTTTGCTTTATAAAACTTGAAAACATTGTCCGTATGGATTCATTTATACTGTGAAACAGTGCCATAATATTTTTTCTGAAACGAGAAATTAAAAAAATAAATATAAGAAGATGCAGATTCAGCATAAGTGAATGTATATAAAACATTTAAATAATGCATCCGTTCACCTTTGATACATTGAATACCATTCTATCTAGCTATTGTTAACACGTATTTGCTTAATTTCAACAATCTCATGAAACTGCGGTGATTGTTATACTTGACATTATTCATGTCCGAAAGCAACATTTTGTTATCGTCCTCAATTATTTAATTCGAATGTTTTATCGTCCTGAAAATGTCATGTTTAATTTTGAAATACAACATGATTACAACATACATGGTTGATGACAAGTAACAGCGAGCGTTTTCAACAATCTTATTGGGGTGTTACTGCACGTATTTGTAAACATGTCATGTATTTTGGATGCGGTTGTAACATGATAACTTTCGAGAAGTTCATAAATATTACGATTTTGTGTCAAAATTCTCAAATGGATAAAATACTGGTTTAAGCAAACACAAATGCTTCAAATAGGTTTGAGATAATGAGCAATATTTTAAACGAAAGATTCGTTTCATTACAATAAATAACTCAGGAAATGAAACATTAATTGCAATTTTGTTTAAGTGTAAGATTTTAAAACTGATTGCGAAGAATTGTAAAACTGTCTATTGTTCAAATGCTTTAAGGTACACTTAAAATGCCTTTTTAGTAGTAAATGTGGGGCCTTACGTCGAGTTTTTATGCATCAAAGTAGTTTTTTTTTAACAAACAGATCATCAAACATATACATATATTTCATTAAAAAAAAAATCGCCTGATCGGAAATCGGTACAACCGTTACTTGCAAAAGCGCCGAAAGTCATTTTTTAATTTTTTGTTGCATCGTATGGGAAAATATCCCCTACTTTTTTAAATAAAATTAAAGCAAGATAATATAAAATGAATATAATAATATAACAAGATAAATATATGCAAAAATTAGCATAGGCTCTGGGAGTCCGTTTATATGGACTAAGCTTATGCTCTTATAAGAGTTAGTTTGCTTTTTATTTTATGCATGTATTTGTCCAGGCATATATTAAACATTTAACAAGTATGCACTTAAAACTTTAGAGGTAGGTAGGAGAAAATATGAGTTGCTTAAGAATCATTACTCTTGCTCACATATTTTAGAGTTATTGCCCTTTGTTAAAGTTTATCCTTAAATTGTCTCAGTTAATTATCGTTAAAACTAAAATGGGTATCAATTTGAAACTCTATGGTAGATATCCGTTTATAAAAACTATAACTCTTGCTTCGATAGTCTTATAGCCCTTTCTTCATTAAAAAAAACATTATACTGACTTTGATCCGACGTGGGGTTTCTTTATTTCAGTATTTTATCATTGATGCATCACTTTTAAATTGGAAAAGACACTTAAAACGACGTTTGTTATGTAAGACAAATGAGAAAATGCTTTCTCTATGACATTAAAAACACAAGGATATATGGTGTTATATGGAAAATAGCACCCGACTGTGGGATCAGTGTCGACATACTCTAATTCGTTACATCCTTTCATGACGTGTTTTTGTAGCGTGTCTGTTTTAATAATACACGTTATTTTGTGAATTTTAGGTCGTATTATTGATCACTATTCGAGTGTATTTTTGCGTTTTGTGTTCAGTATAATAATTGTGCAATATCTTTGGCGGATCTTGTATATTTATTATAATTCTTTTGTGTTTTACATCGCATGTCGTGTTCATAATGATAATTAGTTCGCAAGTGTTAACTCTTTCAGTGCTGGAACCGAATTTTGAAGGCCTTTGCAAATAGTTTGGATCCAGATGAGACGCCACAGAACGTGGCGTCTCATCAGGATCCAAACTGTTTGCTATTCTGATAGTATTCTTTGAAAAAAAAATCGAAGCAAATGCTAATTTTAGTAATTCAGCAGACAACATTTTAACAGACGACAAATTTCCCAGCATGCAAAGGGTTAGCGTGTCTTATTAATACTAATACTTTTATTCTAGTGTATCGTACGCTCATAATAATAACCATTGTGTGAATTTTAGCGTACTTACTTACGTAATTGTTTTGCTTTAAGTTGTGTAAGAACATATTATGCAACATAATTGTAATATGTGTGCTGCCAGTTTGTAATTACGTTCCTCCCAAATCAAACAGGTAAATTACGACTAACATGACACGGCATAACTCGTTTCACATGTTTCTATTATAGTTGATTGCGCTCTGAAAGACTAAGTGAGATACTAAGGTTATCATGGCTACACCTATATCGTGGTTATCTTTTATATTCCACGAATACATCTCATAACTTATTTATCGTTATTGCCTCAGTTAAAATGCCTTTGTCACACTTTTCTTTGTATTGTCGAAGCCTCATTAGTATTGTTGTGACATAAAAACGGTTGTTGTTGCATTTAATTATATAGGTATAGCGCTTATGACAATATATCCATCTGGTAAAACCTAATTACATTGATGTTGCTCAAATCATAAACATCGAGCTTTTGTTAGAATATTTGTTTGATGAACCGGTACTGTTCTTTTCCAAAAACTGCAGTTAATGAAATCGAATTCAATACATTGCAGTAAGGACATAATTAGAATCGACGTTAATCATGACCAATAAATTGAGAACTGTATGTAGGATTGTGATATACTCATAACTCAAGAGATAACTTGACAAACGAAAAAAAAATCACATATTTAGTCTGCTACCATACTCTTATGATGCGCAAACATTCGTGTTATATAAAACCATATTTACACTGTAATGTTTTAAAGTAAATGTCTAATATATCAATTATTCTGCTACAATGCTGTATGTAAGGCCTGAATATGTTTTGTAAAAACATACTGACACCAAGTATAATACACGCGCTAAACTTTATTTAACTTGTGCTTAAAATATATAACACAGTGGTTTATTTTGTCAAGCATGCTTTATTATGGTATAAGCAGCAAATTATATAAACACGGATCAGTATTCTATAATTAAAATAATTAACGAGTGTAACTCGCAGTTATATTGGGGTACATTTTTATTTGTTAAACTCTGCGTTGATTGTCGAATGAGAGAAAACGTATATTTCACATTAACTCGGATACGTTCTTTAGAGTAAACAAGTCAGCATAAGGAAACAGTGTGATAAGGGCGATTCTTTTGCATAGTTATTTATTGTGCCATAAATAGATTTTATTGTGTGAATATTGTCATATAAATTGTTTCAATATTTTAATGTGCTGAGTTTTTGGTTAATTTGAGTGCACGTATTTACTGATATGCATTGATGTTTGGTTCTGTATGTTAAATTGATAAAAAAATGTATTAATGTGAATTGTTTTTTGTAGTATTGCAGAGACGCGTCACCCTAAAAGATCCTGGACGTTCAGCCTAGTCTCGTTTTTGAAAACTACGGCGCACGGGTACACACCAAGCGCATGACACTTCTATGAGTATAGGGACATGTACTTTATTTTACAGCGCGGATTGTACATAAAGGCGTGATATTTTGTAAATGCGTTGTGAGTGTCTATATAGACGATCAAAAATTGCACACGTGCTATGTCTGAAGTACGTACATGTGTAACTGCAATTCGCCACGATTTAATGCACTAATGGTGACATAAAATGTTACTTTGTTACATAGTTAGCGCTACAAAACGTGTTTGCAATCGTACAAAACAAAGTACATGTAACAACGTATACCGCTCTCAACATGCAGGTAGATAATACACTCGCAAAATGCAATTACTTGGGTGTATATAATTGTCAAAATTCAAAAGCGTAGGAGAATGCATAATTACAATTACAGAAAATATTATTATGGGATTATGTTGCCCTCATACGCTTTATTGAAGCAAGCAGTATGAATTCCTTGTTAATTGGGTATTACACAATATGACATTATTACTATTTTGCGCTCTTGCCGACTTTTGTAATGAGCAGATAAACTAGTATACAAGGAGAGTTATTGCTTCTAAACGTATTTCAAAACAAACCTCGCATTATATCAATGTTAAGTCGGCGTAAATGTCTACTTAACATAATTAAAGATGTGTATATTAAAAACATGGAAAAGATTCAAAAAACTATACACACCATCATCATTATCTTTAAAATTAACAAAGATATATATTTATATATATTTTTAAGGAGATGCTACAATGAACACAACGTCAACGATATGTGTTTTGTGTGCTACGTGTAGACACTTGCCTAGAATGACGGGCCACGATTGCGTGCTTTTGATAAAAAAAATCCGATTTACATTTACAGAAAATAATTTAAATGAATAAAGTATGTTGTTAAACTGTAAACATACTTAAGGGAACTAAGGTAACACATAATTTGAAGAGTTTTGGCAAAGATAATAATTCTGTTGGGTCGAGCGTGTAACTAACAGTCTTGTAGAGAAATTTAAGAAATAAAGCACACACACACATTCGTTTGAAGGATTTGTGTATTTTAAATTGTCTTGCAAACATACTTTGCAACCAGACATTTTTTAAGGTTTCAATTTAATCAAAATAGGTGGTTGAAACCATGCAAAACTTCTTTCATTGGATAATGGGAACGATCGCTGTTTTATATGTAAGTGTAGATATTGAGAACGTTACACGTTGCCAGAAACAGAAAAAGCAAATAGCAAAAGCAAATAGCTGGGGTGACTGTTGGGAAGAACGGTTTCGGACTCGAATCTCTCATTAAACAATGACTCACATTTTGTATGTTTATATGAACGATGTTTGGTGAAGGAACCTCCCCGTATAATAAGTTTGCGGCGATGGGTATGCTGATCGCAGTCTTGATGACGACAATAACAATATCTTCTGATTAAACTTGCTCAGTGTTTTACATGACGAATATGTAGTGCGATAACCGTATACAGTAACAAGTAGTAATTATGTTGAGATGTTCTAACAGATTGAATGATTTTGCTGGTACAGAATACATACACTCAATGAAAGTGTGTGTCATCAAAGTTTATTGAAATGCCTCTTAATCTGATGAATTAATACGAACATTTCACAAATATTGGTACAATGAAATTACAGAAACCATATCACGAATTAAAAAACACATCTACTAGTCGTTTATTTAAGGCAACTTACCAAATTAAGAAAGGACAATACATTCAATCCAAATATATAACACGAACGTTTGTTTTCCAAATACATCCATGCCATAATATCTTACAAGAAGGATTAAGAACACTTAACTATTATTGTTATTTTTTACACTCGTTACCTCATACCACGACTGCTGTGACAAACGCAACAATATAAAGTCGAATTACAATAGAAACAAAATCAGAACGCGACTAAGATGTATTGAGTTAGTGGCTTTTAAAGTCAGTAGAATTGATCGGGGCCACAAAATATCATTGAGATTGTTGAAACTAATTTATTATTTAAAGTCCATCACTTAAAACGAAAGTTGATAACGTTTATTTTAATGAAAACTATATATTATTTTTTTTTAAATAATTGGATGAATGTTAATTTTCGAAAGCGCTTGTTACGAATTGAACAGTGTTATATACCTAACTCTTCGCAAGGTTTAAACGTCGTATACATACTCTATTTCCTTTAGAGGCATTATACGTTATTACGCGTATAGAACAATCTATGATTGATAATAAACAACGCACACGGCAATGCATTGCAAATGCTGCTTATTCCATACGCATCACATTTCATTTTTAGGAAATGTTATCACCAACAGGTATTTTTATCGTACTTTTCCATTTAGATAAATATAGAAAATTCTTTTAGATACATATTGCTTTTAAAATAAATATTCAATAAATGTTCCTTTTAACTCGATTTATGTGAAACGAATGTTGTTTTATTAAAATAAAAAAATAATATCAAGTACCTGACTACATCTTTCGTAAAATCCATCAAATTAGTTTTAAAATAGCACGTATTTTTGCGATTCACTGGAACCCTAAATTGTGACTTCAAGATCGGCGGTTTTTGTATACTTATTTTAGTCCGTGAATAACAAACTGTTACTAAAACATGGTAGAATTGTTAAGCGCAGGTTTAAATGAGAATCCCGTGAATGATTAAATTTACAAGAAATTTAGACAAAATTTTAAGTAAAACTTGCAGCTGCATTTTGTTTCTTTTTCTGAAAAGTGACAAACTGTTATTGCTGAGAAAACACGCTTAAAAAAATCTGATGTAAGGATAAAAATAAAATTTTAAAACACAAAATTACGGATGACTATGAAACTGTTCTTATCTACGGGTGCCAAGTTAAAAAAACTCATACATACCAACGATATTTAAAAAAATAAATATTGTATTGCTAATCAACCATGCAAATAAGCATACGTGACTAAACTGAAAACAAATCAGTAATTAAAATCCCCAAACATATACAGTTGACTTGCACATAAAGGAGCAAAGTTCTACTTTTGTACATTTAATTAAATTTCCGTTCATCTTATATGTATTGTTTAACATCCTATCTAGATATTGATAACACGCATTTACATAATGTCAACAATCTTTTACGGTCACTATAATACTAATAAATGCCCAGACGCAACATGTTTTTTTCATCGTTTATAAAAAACAAAAATGTATTATCGTTATACACATGTCATTCTTGAGTTTAAAATACATTATAATGGTTTGCACCAGAAATGGTTGATGACAGTTAACAACGCGCATTATAAACAATCTCGTGAGGGTTTATGTGCGTGCCTTCATATATTTAGGACGAGGATGTAACATTACAACTTTCGAGAGGTTCATAAATAATACAACCTCGTGTTTTCGCTTCAACTTCTCAAATTGATAAAGTACTGGTTTAAGCAAACATAAACGATAAAAATATGTGAGAGATCATGGATAATGTTTAAAACGTAAGCTCCGTTTCGTTACAATAGATTGTAACTCAGGAAGTTAACTGTCTATTTCATTTTTTAACAGGAAGACTTACAACTGATTGCGCATGTTTTTTTAAACTTCCTCTTAAATTTAAAAATAATTATTATACAAATGAAAAATGCAAACGAACAAAGCTAAAACTGCTGAGAGCTAAAGGTCATAAGAAGACGAGGACTCAGTATGATTGTAAAACTGTCTATTGTACACGTTATTTATGGTACAATTTGAATGACTTACCAGAAGTATACGTGGCCTTTATTTGAGTTAATATGCATTAAGTGATGTATATATAGGATCTTGCATGAGTGGTCGTTTTGTATTGAATTTATTAAACGAGTCATCTTAATGAAGATAAAAACGAGGCTTGCCGAGTTTTTATCTTCATTTAGATGACGAGTTTAATAAATTCAATACAAAACGACCACTAATGCAAGATTCTATTTATAACATGACCAACAAAATGCTTTAAAACACACATGTATTTCCCTCCGTGCCATATAGAGGAAAGGTCGATATCTATAACGAAGCAGCAATGCGGTCATTGTGTGTACCTGAGCATGAGAAGTAGTTCTGGACGAATAAGCCTATATGGTTGTGTTACTATAAGCTGCACTCCGCAGTAAAAAAAAGTGCATTTTGGGTAAGCAAGTTGCGGTTGTAAATGCCTTGTCTTTGACAGCGCGTATGAATATCTTTTAAGTGATTCGGATAATTTGCATAGTTATATAACTAGTGAAATAACACCCGTGTCATAAACAAAATTGAGCATTACGTTATTTCACTCCTGGAGCGTAAGTCATGTTATATATCATGTTATTTCACGGACGGATCATTAAATGCATACCCAATCTGTTAATTACAAATTAAATCACCGGATCAGTAATTTGGTACCAAAGTTACATGCAAAACCTTGTATGCCATTTTTGTATTGGGCATCGTATGCAAAATGACCCTAAATAATTTGTATATCAGTGGAACTAAAGAAATATATGCTTGACAAGAGGGATATGCGTTGTGTTGATATATGTTTTACTTTAAGGTAAATGTCGTTGAGGACCAATGTTGATAGCACACCTTATTAATATTAAGTACGAGATTATCATACCCACGCACAAGAAGCTGTAAGGGGGGATACGGTTATGGTGGTTTCATGCTATCCAGCCATCGGATTTCTTGTCAGGATCATAATTTGAAAACTATAAGATGTATCTACTTCAAAGTTCACAGATAAATAGAGTGCGAGAATGATCAGTGAACATGCCAATTAACCTATGCATTAATAAGATAAAGTGTCCTTTGTTTTCTTTTTATTATATGCCTGGATCATGTTTCGAACACCGAAAAAGGTATGAACTTAAAACGTTTGCTAATTGTATACTTACACTGTGTCTTAAGTCTATTTTATAATCTTAAAGAGGTGTCAATGGGATATGCGGTGCCACTGCACAATACATCACTCAAGTAGTTTTTAGACTTATTGGCATATGTACTTGTTTTGTCTGTTTTCATATAATAAGTTATTTCTTGTCGTGTTCATAATAATAATTATTTCGTATGTGTTAACGTTCCCCTCAAATAATAATAATTGTATTATTGTGTATTATATATATTTATTAATATTGCGTGTGTGATAGCATGTCATCGTTATCATTTATAATCAATTGCTCATGTTGGACATAATTGTCATGCAAATTCACGATGAAGTCAAAATGATGGTTGTAAAAAGGCGGATAACGCGGATTTACTGCATATGTTTAAATGTATAAGAATGAAACTAGAAAACAGAAATAAAAATATTCCCACCGACAAATTACAAATATCATAAGTTAAAGTCCCAGTATATTGAAGCTTCAGTTTTAATGAAAGTAAATTAACACAGCGAACCCGTAACATTATTTAGTTATGGCGTTGTCAATTGGCTACAAATGGATACTATCGTCGTGATTGTAAAAACTCAAGATATCGACAATATTTTCCAGCAGCAAAGAAGACCTTATCAGCAACGATAAACGAACATATTACATAGAGTTTTAGGTAAAGCAAATAACTACACTTTCATAAGAAATACTTTTTTTAAATAGTAAGTTTATTTTAAAAAAGGTATAACACATATTTTTATTTTAATCAATTAGTTCTTGAACATGCTAAACAACAATAACCGTTTAAAACCATAAGTACAAATTAAAATGATAATTCAATTCCACTGTCCTTCGTCGACTTATTGGTTTTAAATAACAACAGCAATGGCGAGGATATGTGTTTCTTGTTTGGTTCAGGAGATGATACAATTTTCACGAGCGTCTACATATATATTAGTTGTTAAACTGAAGAAGTTTGGTTGACGGTGATTCGATGCCAGTAAGAAATTTTTCTGCCACAAAACACGTTCTTGTAAGCGTTCCTAAAGTTGGTATCCATAAAGGTGTAGACTAGAGGGTTAATGCAGTACATCAGCCATGCTAACATGGTTGTCCACACGTGATGAATTGGGTGAGAGTAGTTCTTATCCAGAGCAGTGTATATAACATAGGGTAAGGATCCGATGAAGAATAACATAAATATACCTAGCATCATAGCCGTCAGTCGAAATGACTTCGATGGTGACAAGTTTCTATACCGACGGAAGCTTTTAAATGCAGTATAACCAATTAGAGAGTAGCAAACTATTATAAACGCACACGGGAATATAAAACCTGTTGTTACAACAGCTATTCTGATGCGCGGATCTTTCCTGTCGTCTAAGGTACAGGTGAGTAAAGAAGTGTGGTAATGAAATGCTCCCCACCACTCCACTGCAGGTGGAAACGTAAAACACATTGGAATTAGCCAACACAGAATTATAGTGCTATAGAATTGTCTACGTTTTGACATAAACAGATAGTTATTGTAGTAAACGACCTTAAGCAGTCGGTAGAGAGCAATGTCAGCCAATGTTACCATTATGACTCCAGTCAGAGTGAACCGCACGAATCCCATAAATGTACACAATCCAGAAGGAACTTCAAATGCATGGCGATGGTAGATGACCGCTTGTATTGGAAGAATAACTGAGCAGTATAGTAAGCCAGCGACGATAAGATTGCCAATCAGAATGCAATTTACACTGCGTCGGAGATTTGGCGTTATTATGATTGTTAAAATGGTTATAAGATTTCCAATACATCCCACCACACATATCAGAATCACAACAACTTCGAGTGTTATCAGAGTATCCATTTTATCACACCACCATTCATTGCATTTAGAACTATTATTCATTTCACTTTCTTATTGATGATTTTAATGTTTATTTAAGACTTTTGCGCGTCACATTAAACTGATTTAAAATATAAAATGAGGGGGTTCGATTCACTTGACGCTTTTTTCGAACAGTGTCCATTAAAGAATCCTGATTTCTAAGACACACATACACACAATATGTTTGGTTTCACAGTTTATGTGTTTTACTTATTGTACTCCACAATACGGTATACATAATTATGTTAGCGTACGCCACAACACAGTATATGAAATTAATTCGTTTTAGTTTACAACACTATGTAAAATATATTGTAAACACCCATATCTACCCCCAAGTGTTCATACGTGACTACTTTGTTAAGTTACTCGAACCGTGACAAATCACTATGTGTATGGACAGTTTTTTGAATTACGTGCTTTTATATTTATTTCCCCAACCACCCGACATACTTTCCGGATGTATTCATTATGGTCTACACGTGAACTCAACCCGCAAAAACTATCAGAAGTTAAAAAGAAAATTTTGTCTGAATATAGTAAGCATTAACAGTTGACTCATTTGTAAATAAATGTAAACTATATCTAGTACGTACCCGTTTACAGTCATCGTATATAATCAGTATCTATATTGATAAAATATGTGTGCAAAATGTCAATAATCTTTTTGAAAAGTATGGCACTGTTCAAAATTTGACATAATTATACCAGGGAGCAACATGTTTATACTTGTCCGGTATTATAACAAATATTTATAATGAACAATGGATCAATAGACTTTAGTATATCCTCTATGTTTTAGGACTATTTCACCATAGATGGTTGAGGGCAGGTAGCATGAGCAATTTTAACAATATTTGTAATGTGTAAATACACATATATGCATTTGAAAACAAGGCATATACTCACGAATCTGTTGTAACGTGAACCTTCGAGACGTTTATAAATTTAGGAAAATTAAATGCACGGACGAAACTTTTATAAAAGATAATGAACGAATAGATAATGCAATAGATAATGAACATGCAGTTTAAAACTATCAAACAATAATATTAAAAATCTTAAGCAAAATGTGTAATCACAACGTTTGATTTCAGACCAGATTGGATGGCCCCAACACATGATGTTAAACGTTTGTAATATTAGTTCATATGAAATATGTAATACTTATATTGATTGTTTAAGAATGTTCCACTGATTAATGAATAAACCTTATGAACAGTGTAAACAAGATCAGATCGACGTGAAATTCAAAGCTAAACGTGTTTTAATCCGTTCCTACACACTAGCATACATTCCATAGTATATATTACCCATCCCGCAAAAAAGTGGTGTTAAGTTCACATTTAGTTTTGCGTTCAATAATATACAATTCAATACTTCTTTTGGGGTGCGTGTTTTTAAATCAGAACAAAAAAGATATTCACCGAGGGCGGAACGCAAGTCTTCAAAACAGTCCATTCATCGAAATATAAGTATACAATTGTTTTATCGTTTATCCGGTATACTTACATGAGAGCATGCACTTTCAACTATTTGATTGCAACGCTATTTATACACGGAAGGGACACGCATTCCTAAATTCCTGAAAACAATGTCTAATCATAGGTTTGTAAATATACGTACGTTCTATTTTTTATTGTATTTGGACGTGTTAGATGGCTGTATATTTGGCAAATTTTTCAAAGTTAATTTTAAGGCATCAGATATGAATCATGTGCTTTGTGTAATTAATACATAATGAAAAATCGTAATTTGTTCGTTTTACAGCAACATATATTGGTATTAGATGTAACCCAGATATTGTATTACAGCAATTATATACCTTACTCTTTGCTGCGCTCGACATTCTTGATTTACCTCAGAGGCATCACTATCTATCAAGTGTGTAGAAACTATATGGTTGATAATACACAAACCATACATAACTTTATGTCATGTTAATTCCACACGCATCGATGCTCATGTTAATTTATTTACCACCAAAAGTAATTTATCAATATACGTTTGCATTTATATAAAATGAGAAAATGCTTTTAGAAAAAAAAATCCTTTTTTTCAAAATAAATTCTCAAAATGTAAGCTCAAACCTAATGTATGTCTAGAAAATAATAGCATTGGTGTTTTTTCAAAAGTGACCATTGAGTAGCTGAAAACATCTTTTTAAAAATCCATCAACTAACTTTAACAAAAGGCGTACGAAGAATTTTTTGCTATTCCGTGAAAGACAAACTGTTACTGAAACAAGGTAGATTTCCTTTGGACATTTCAGTTCAAATCTGAATAAAGATTAAATTGACAAGCACTTAAAATGTAAATAGACGTGCATTATAATTGTCTCCGCTTGAATAAAATATGTTATCATATTTGTAAAGGTATGTGGGTATGAAAAGAATTTTGTATCGCTGTACTCAATTGGAAACTCGTCTTTAAATAGCAATGGGCTTACCAATAACAATCTTAATTGTAAGCATTCACCAGATTACTTGGCATGTATTGTTACTTTTTCATTGCGTATCGGTATGTACTATCTAGGAATACAGGAAATTATTCTCATAGAACTGCAAATTAAACAAAATCATTATAAAGACAGATAAGTTGTGATGTTCTTATTTTTCTTACTGATCTTGATTTAAAGCGTTGTTTGAAGTCTACACCAATGAAATCATACGACAGATGCTATGACAGAATTTTGGCACGGCGTTGAAAAAGTCTTTTGTACAGTATATATCCGTTGAATTGCCAAGGAATTTGCTTTTCAACATAATACGCTTTCCTGACGTGAATATATATAATGCATGCAATGTGCGCTGAAATTTCCTTTTCCGAAAAACGACTATATTGGATTGTAATTTACTAGACTAGATGAGGATAATCAATGTTAATCATTAAAACAATACATTTATTGTTAAACGTCTTAAATTAATATAAAGTCCATACATAGTTATTTACAAAACTTCAAACACAATATTGAATTTATAAATGCAATCTGTAGTCACTAAATATTATACATATTATGCAAATCCCCAAACATTGACCGCAGCTGTGGCCTTGAAGAGCTACTAACGAAGTTCTTCTATTGTATATTCAAAAATCGCATAAGAGCGAAGTAAACTAGGGATTAAGATGATAGATCTATTACATATTAGCATTGTTTTGCAAATTAACGCAAATTTTTCGAAATATATACATTAAATAAAATATGACTTTTGATAAAAAAGTGAAGTTATTTTTAAAGCTGTTGTGTTAAATTACATACTTATTTTGCTCGTCAAAACTTCTTTTAGTTTTCATTTCGCTGGTTATCCGATTACTGTTGATGAATGCCGGAGCTTTCCGTGACCGCGCGTCGGTTTACAGTATATGTCAAGTTATATTGTGTATATGCAGTATGAGATTTTCATGAGCTCAGAAATTTATTTTGCTTTCCCCACTTTTAAAATTCTTAAGTTTCGGCTATTTAGTATATGCATTTATTCATACGAATGAATTAGTTCGATTGTTATGTCACTTGACTATTGGTATTGGTGTGTGTGAAAAGAAGAAATTTTGTGAAACATGTTCACGTGACTCACTCAGCAGATGTCGGAAAATGACAGAAATATGTCCGGATATGATCATAAAAGCAGGCGATTTAAATTGTAAACAAAGAAAGTAAAAAAGTCTGTACTTTTTGTTTTTTCAAAGTTTTTTTTCGCTTTAAAATGTGTCGAATTGTCTGTAGAGATGTATTTATACTTAGTACAATGTGAAACAGTGCAATAAGTATTATTTGAAATTAGAGATACCAACAAAGTGTTAAGATGATACAGATTCAGCATAAGTAAATGTATAAAAAAACATTTAAAGTATGTACCCGTTCACCTTTAACATACTGTTTAACATTCTATCTTGCTTTGTAAGACGTATTTGCAAATGTCAACAAAATCATGAAATTTCGGTTACTGTCACACTTTACATTATACATGGCCCAAAGCACTTTTTGTTTTCGTCCTCAATAATTTGAAAAAAATGTTTTATCGTCCTGTGCATTTCATTTTTAATTTTGAAATTTATCATAACTACAACACACATGTTTGGTGACAGGCATTGTCAACAATCTGGACGGGGTGTTAATGCATGCATTCTTTAAGGTTTGAATGCATTACCAGAAGTGACGTTGGTGCCTAACTTCGCATCAAAGTGGTGCACTTTATGTTATTTCATGTACATATCATCGAACGTTTACCTATTATTCAATAAAAAATGTAATTTCCTTATCCGCAATTTGGTATACCCGTTACTTGCAAAAGCGTTGTAAGTCATTCTGGTATATTTTGAATCGTATGGAAAAAACGACCCCACTAACAATTCAATATATCAGTAAACCCAGATAAATAAATGCCTAAAAAGAGAGTTGTGGGTTGTTTTAATATATGTATAGCTTTAAAGTAAATTGCGTAGAAGACCAATGCTGATAGAGCACACATTATTATTTTAATTTCACTATTATTATACCCGATAAACAAGAAGTTGAAAGTGGGAAAGGGGTATGTCTGTTCGTCCAACCGTCGGATATCTTTTCTGGATCATATTTTAACAACCATAAGATGTATAAACTTCAAACTTCATAAATAGATATATCTCATCGTTGGAAAAAGCAGTGCACATGTTACTTTATTTATTCTTTTATGAAAGTTATTGCCTTTTATTTATTGTTGGCATGTACATATGTATTTGTCCGGAGTATTTCTCGAAAACTAAACACGAATGCACTTGAAACTTAACAGGTAGGTAGGAGAGAATAAAATTTGCTTAAGAATCATAAGTCTTGTTAAAGGTTATCATTAATTTTGTCCGGAAAATATCTAAAAAATTAGAAGGGGTATCAATTCGAAACTTTAGATATCCGTTTATAAAAACTATCACTCTTGCTTCCATAGTTTAAGTCTTATTGCCTTTTTTAATATTCACTATGATCAAACATGTGCTTTCTTTATTAAAGCATTATATCCGCATGGTATCAATTTTTGACATAGAAACTCAAAATGGCGTTTATTATATAAGACAAGTGCGAAAATGTGTTCTTTATTACATTTAAAACGCAAGGATACATCATGTTATATGGGAAGTTGCATGCACCTTTGGGGACATTGTCGCCTTCTCTAATTCGACGTCCTAAAATGACTTATTTTTTAGCGTGTCCGTTTTAATTATATAAGTTATTTTGTGAATTGAAGATCGTATAATAATTATGTGGATTGTATTTTTGGGTGTCGTGTGCAGTATAAAAATTCCGCAATGTCTTAGGCGGGTTGTGTTGATAATTATAATTATTTTGTATTTTGATATAGTGTGTCGAGTTCATAAAATAATTTGTTCGTGTTTTATAAATTATTATCTTCGGCATTGCGTTGAGCTTATTTGTGATATGAACATATTATGAAACATAATTTAATATGAGAGCAGTCATTTTTTTATAACGTTCATCCAACATCAAACAGGCAGTGTACAAAAAAACGTCACACGGTATACACGTTCCACATGTTTCTTTAAAAGTTGATTGCACTCTGAAAGACAGACAAAGTGAGATAAGGTTTTCACGCCCACACATATATCGTGGTAATCTTTTATTTTCAAATAATGAATGTCACGACTAATTTGACGTCTTTGTCACTGTATACGCCGTTGTCACACTTTTCTTTGTATGGTCGACGCTTCATTAGTATTGTTGTTACATAAGCAAGGGTTGTTGCTGCATGTAAGTAATTGGTATTGCGTTAATGATACTCTGTTCAACTGTTAATGACTTATCTTTTTCATGTGGCTAACATAGGCCTTTTGTTAGAGTGTTTGTGTGATGAATAGCGTCTGTGTTTTCCTAAAGCTTCAGATAATGGAATCTGATTCAATACATTGTAATAAAGTAATAATTAGAATCGACAATAATTGTGACAAATGCATCGAGAGCAGTATATAGGATTGTGGTATATTCAAGAAAAAAGATAATCAAACGAAATAAATATCACATATTTAGTCTGCATCATACTATTTAGAATTACACAATATCGTTTTCTATAATGAGATATTGCCAAAGTAAGTTAAAACGTAAGTGCTTAATGTGTCAATTATTCTGATACGCAGTTGTTTGTAACGACTGAACATGTTTCGTAACAAACTGACACACAGTTTAATACACAGTTATTGTATTTCACTTGTGCTTAACCATCTAACTTGCTTGTTTTTCTTTCAATCATGATTACGTGTGGTATATGCAACACATTATATTTACATTTATCAGTATTCCATAATTCAAATTATAAACGATTGTAACTCGAACTTATATTGGAAAAACTTATACACGTTACACCATGCGTTAAAAAGAGAAAATGCATAGTTCACATGAAATCGGATAGGTATTTTAGAGTAAGCAAGTCAGCATAAGAATGCACAAGGATAAGGTCTATTATTTTGCTTAGTAATTTATTCTGCCATAAATTGATTTGATTTTGTAAAGTTTGCCATATTAATTATTAAAATAAGCTTTGTTGTTGATTTGTTTGAGTGGCTGCATTTACTGATATGCATTGATTTTTATCTATGTTGAATTCATGGAATTATGTTTTAATGAAAGTGAATTGTTTTTGTAGAGGATCGTCATCATAAACGATCCCGGACGTATATCTGAGTCTCGTTCTTGTAAACGATTTGGAACACACCACAAACATAACATTTCTTGGACTTCAGGAACATAGGGGCGGGTTAACCGCCCTCGAACAAATCAAGCTCGTGACACTTGCTTGCGCACTCGGACATACCTGGTTGACGTGACGTATATGAGCGCGATCGTCAACATGGCATATATAATTTCTGGGCGATACGCGGATCTGGTGGACGGGACGTCGAGGAGTGCGATGGTCACCAGCCTAAAGGATATTGGAACAACCAGACATGCAGAGATCGGGACCACTAGTCGGACGAACATCGAGGCCGACAGTCGGGCGGCTTGGTAGGCAGTATTCAACCTTCCGAAGCCGGAACTACTGACATGTTATGGTTATTTCAAGGACTATTGCAAGTTTATTACGGACTTTGAAACCAACATTGAAGCACAAGGTAAGCGACATTAGGCTGAATATAATCTTAAACAATTACGTTCAATCTTTTATTACAGACTGTGTGGTATATAAGATTATTGTGCTCAGCATACAATACGATAGATCCCATTTACTTGCTAGATCGTTCATAAACCGTCTAGTACACTGTTCTAAGATTCAAGCATCATACACATGTAGTTTGTTCTTAATAACATTTGAAATGCAGACATGTAAAATTTCTTCAACGCAATCAGGATATGCATCAGGTATAGATTTTTCTGAAAACATGAATCGTATTTTAAAATAATTTTCCAATGCATATGTGAACCACACGGTTATATATTGCACATGCCATCACTGGGTTTAGAAGAGAACCAAGTTTCTCTGATTGAATTCAATGTGTTGATGATATGGCGCACATTGTCGGTTCTTTATATGCCATTGATTTTGTAAACTAAAACGTCAAATATGACAGATACGCACGTATCAAATGAAAATTGAAAAGAGTAAAGTTACAACGTTAACCACTCAAGTCAAGTAAATGAGTTGAAACAAAGTGGCAAATGTAATTGTTTCTAAAAATCACATTACAATCTGGCGTGCTGTAAACGATTTCTAGCAAAGTCTGTAGATGATAAAATTGTGCATAAAGCGTCATATGTTTTGTGCGTGATTGTAGATTTAAACATTAAATATTGGTGCATACAGGGGTTTGAAATAAGGTTGACCATACAACTAAATATACACCAGTAACGCAGTGTTGCTTGGTGAAGAACTGTCCGGTGGAGAACGAGAAAGCTTTTTGATAAACATGTGCTTAAGTGCTTGAATGTCAGCAAATGGCCCGTTTAATTTATCATGACGACCTCAAGCTAATCCGTAGTAGATCTGCAGGTGCACACTATTAACGCAGACGTAGGTTTTGCTCCGCAATGTATGGTCCTTGCGTCGGTAAAGGTCACGGTCACTTTTACGTAAAATATAAAAAGCAGACGAACAATAGCTTCAGTTTGTATTGAAGTATTGAACCGACATTTTGTGTGTAGATAGCTTACATGCAAATCTAGCTGACCTCGTTTATATCTCTTGTCAATTTTGTTCGGCATTGCGACGTGTAATGCGCTGATTCTCGCAACTTGTTCTCATCTTCATGGACCTGAAAGATTGATGCTAAACGTGTGTACTACAAATATTCCATTATCAAGCAGTTAATAACAATCTGATGCAGACGACAATTTAACTCGTAAACAGACACACATACATCTAAACTTGTTCATGGAAACCTGAAAATATGGAAAACAATCAGCAATACCGGAGCCGACTTTTTTTTCTTAATATACAAATAGTATGTTATCTTGTTATTTCCATTTTCAACGAATACTACTTTTATTATTGGTGTTTGTTTTATACCGACCATACACAAAGATATCATCGGGCTAGTTATGCAATTATATATAAAAAGTCTAAGAATTGCAAACGAGTTTTGTTATTAATTTGTTGAAATACCATAAATAATTGAAATAACACACTTTTTAACGCGATACAAGTACGCATATAAAAGTACTTTTATGTTATTATCGCATAATTGTTAGTTTGAAGTCAGCACTGACTCAATGATATGACATACGTGTATTTTATTGATTTTCCTTTACACAGTATAATAATAATGTTCTCAATGGAGATAACGTCTCATTTTATCAGAATTATGACAGAAAACGAACGCATGTGCTATTTATATCATTGTTTATGCAAATTGGATTAAGGTCGTCATGAACTCTCTACAGTCCTAATATTTTCACTATAGAACGTATGGTGATAACATTTTTCTTAAAATGCGGTGTGAATACAATTACCGTGAAATTTTGATTGAGGATTTTATGAACCATCAATGGTTTCCATCATACCAGTTATGCATTTAGCTCATAAGAATTATACAGCTTTCAATCGATTCAAATTGCTTGTCTCAAACATGGACGTCAGCATAGGCTTAATTGTTTAAAATGCCCACACAGTGTAAAGTGTTTCAGTTTAACGTATATCTTACTTATATATAAATATAAATTATTTTGCAATTACAATCATAAAAATCGTCTTAAAATAGGTCGCCGTGGCGTAGTTGATATGGTGTCCGCCTAGCGACCGGGAGGTCGCGGGTTCGATACCCACTGTGGGAGCGTTATTATCTCCCCCATATATACTAGAGTACTGGTTCTAGTACCAGGAAACGGACTCGAGAGCGTTTGAAATATGTAGTAAGTACTTTAAATGCAATCCAGCTAAAATATAGTTTTAAACTAAAATTATAAATCTTCCAATCAAAAAAAGGCTTAGCAAGTTCACTTGCAAATATATACAGGGCATAGGTATATGTATAACTTTTTCTTTTTTTTTATTACAATAAACATGTTTAACTCGAAAAGGCGAAGTTTTTTTTCAGAATACCGGTGTCTTCGAACCTATTATGTTCATCTGTTTAAAGTGAGTATGCACGATTTTGTCAAATATTTAGGAATTTATATAAAATGTGTAAACAACTTATTATACATATATTTCAATATAAATTAAAGTTAAAGTTAAGAAGAACATGTGTCGAAAAATGCGAAATTAGCCAGATATTTTATTCTGAAATCGAAAATGTCTGTACAGTCGAATTCGCCAGCATGTATATGATGCGTGTACGATGTGAATCTAAATTTAGTTTTGGTGCAGATTCGTTCATACGACACAAAGACACTATTTTGTTTCCTAACGATATCTATTCATACGACAAACGAACACTAACTCCGATCCGAATAAAAAGACGAATGCTTCGGTTATTGTAGGAAAATATGTTCGAAATATCTTCGTCACAATCGGTTCGGGGCGCTTATTTGTCTTTGCTGAATTTTATGAAATTCGTCTTCAATGTATACTTTTTCTTGCTTACTTTGTGTTATTGTAACATATTTTTATCAATATATTACAATTTAACACATATAAAAATCGTGCATACTCACTTTAAGTTGAATTGCCAACGCTCATAAGAAAATGAGACAAGCACGAACACACTTCCAGATTACAGTGTCCTCCGAACATCAATACCATTTTATTTCGGACGCACAAACTGTGGTCGGTATCTAAACCGATACAGTGTGTTTAGGAATGTGCACGTCGTAAAATGTGTTATTTTATGTTATTCGGATGTTATTGTTTGTAGGTACATGCAATAAAAAATATAAAAAAAAGCATATCGGGAAAACACAAAGAATATTGGGGCAGTCCGTATGTCAAGAATGTTAAACGAATATTTAAAAGGGATATGTTGTTGTACATAACTGAATTCAAAAACATTTAATCAATTATTGTCACAATGAATGGTTGTAGAATAGATTTTGAAGGGTTTCATACAGTTCCTAGCAATAATGAAGTTCTAGTTCTGAAGGTTGGATTTCTTTGAATAACTCCCTCGTTTATATAACTCTAGCTAAAATACAAAAACGAAGTCTCTACACCTCCAAGCCCATGTAATATTTCGGTAGCTTACAATTACTTATGCCAGAAGCTAAACGTTTGCTTAAGACCACACATAAATGTGTTTTAAATACTAAAACTATATTTGTGCATTCCAAAAATATCCTTTTTTTGCTTTTGTGCCTATTGTTCCCAATACATGCCACATTTTGTACGTTGTATTTGTAAGAACACTACCACATTGTTAGTGAAATCAAATGAACGAGAATTGAAGGCTGAAGTTAAAAATCTATTTTTCATGGAATACCATTAGTGACTGCAACCCAGAATACGAATGGGTGGGGATTTGTTTAATTATGTTGAGTGCATTCCTTACTTTCAAAGTCATAAACAACCACTTAACGTGTGTTAATGCTTACAAATATATTAGAATATAAGAATGTAAAAGAACAAAACACTTTAAACCATAGCTCAATGGAATGACTCTGCACTGAAAACATAACTCTGTTATAAAACACTTCATTTGGTAATTTAATTATTATTATGTTTTTATTAGAAATTTCGGAGATCATGAATACTTAAGCACAAAATTTCAACAGAAACACTTATCACAGGAAGCAGTATTTTATTGATTATGTGGTAATAAGCATATTACATATTAACGATGCACATTTTTCTTAAAGCAACATTTAATTTATTTGATTTTGCCATCACTGTATTTTTCCGAATTTGACATTTTAGAGCAATTAATTGGCATTGGTGCAAAGTACTTGATATAGCAAACGATGAAACCAAAGAAACTCACTCAGGAGAAAAGGTCCTGTTCTTATCCACATTATTTATTACAGACTACCAAATATAAGCAGAACATGATTTAAACTGGCAGCACTGCCTTGGAACGGTAAATGCAAAGCTTAGGGGGTAAAACTCGCTATAAGTTGCAGCCAAACCACACACTTACCAAATAATTCATAACAATCCAAATACGCATCTAGTACCTTCTAAATCATAATAATCTATGCAGAAAAAAAATGAAAACATGAATGTAACAATTTGACACGTGCATCGACTACTAAAAAGATACGTTTAGTGTAAAAGTATCGTAAGTATCGGAAACTATTTAAACGAGTAGTAGATAGATTTAACAGTGATTAAAATACAAATATATATGGTCCTTCTATAAAAATAATAATCCATAAAGTAAGCGATGTATCTGAAGATCATTGTCAAACAAACTAGGTTTAAGAAAGTTTGTAAACATGTTTAATCCTTATGATAAAAATTAGTTCTACGGCTTACAGTCTCCGACGACTGAAATACATACAATGTATGGCATTATTGGAGATATGAACGGGTATACGTTCTATTGCATCCACACATCACAAATAAAACTGTTGGTGTATTTAATATAGCTAACAATGAAAGAACAGAAACACCAGAAACTCTTTCAATAGAGAAATTATTGTTGTTTCCACTAATTGTTATAACAGAATGCCAACTGTATTACTGATTACAACTGGGTTCACCGCCTTGGAACGGTCAATGTTAAGCATTGGAAGTTCTTGTGTGTTTAAGAACATATATCACGCATAATTTGGAACATTATCGAACATACTTTTTAAGAGAAACATGTATTTATTTATTTATTGGTTGTTCGCAGAATTTTCTGTTAACATCAATTTGTAATTTGAGGTGTCAGATGTTCACTTTAATGACATTGAATATTGTGAGAAAGCATTTTCATTGGTGAAAACCACTTGAACATAATTTTATCTTCGCCTTTGTTATTGCTAATTGCCTATTCTCTTTGAAAGAAGTGTTACCGTCTTTCTGCTGAGCTTTGACAGAAACATACAGTTATTTTCAAGGAATTGAATACAGTTATTCAACATTAGTATTTCTTATGCATTCCAAAACCTTAATACTTTGAGAATCTAATTCCTCTATCACGCTTGTTTAATATTCCGTACAGTGCAAGCCAGTGAAATTAAATGTTTTATGAAGCAAAACACATTGTGACAAGCTTCTATACAGCTTCGAGCGCCTTTACCGCCATACTAGACCAGTGGATAGTTTCAAATGACATTTGCCTTTACCAACGGAATATTGAAAGCTAAAATATTTGTGTTCATCCTTTTAGATCTTTCACAAATTTCATCGAATATCGAAGCCGATTGATTTACACGTGTTAAATTATTAGGTTGCTTAACAATAAAAAATATGACATCCTCGTATTTCTCTTTTCAAAGATTCCCATGTTCAATTAGGTGCAATCACTTTCATTCTTGCTATTCAGTTTGATGTTTTTAAAACATTGCGGTAATATATATATTGGATTTTATCGGATTCACTTTTTTGATAATTGTTAAACATACATGTGAAGTTGAACAGATTCCCGCATTATGCATTTTATAGAGCGCGCGTTTCAGTAATTCAACAACAACAAAAACAGCAACAAAAAACATTTTAACATCGGATACAATGCTCTGGACGTCTGTTTGCCTGCAAGGAATATTTAAATGAATATTGATGTTTTCTATTGATAACGTTTGCTAAAGTGCAGCTCAATTTTCTATTTTATCACATAATTGTGCAATAACCATTCAAACAGTGCTATGTGTTATCTCAATGTGATGATATTACTGCGAAACAATCAAACAGCCCGTGTTATCAGGCACTCGCATTAAACTAGGCTCTGTACAATTATCCCGCATTTATTTCAGGTGCGAAATGACGTACAAATAATAATCGATAATGAAAACGATGGCATCATGATAAAAAATAATAATTTTTAATTTACAACATTTTTCAACATAACGTAACCACCGAAACACAAACTGATATCGGTAATAGTAGTATTGTATTTCCTGTTAAGTTTACACACGTTCATACTTAAAGTGGACCCAGGAAACAAGTTTTGTTCTCTTCGTTTTAAGTGTTATTTTCAATGTTGACGAAATAAAATTCCGTGTAAAGTAATAGACTTTTGAATTTTTTTCCTGATAAGGTCATTTTACGTTGCAATAATTCAATTCATAACGTGGGTGTTTTATCTGATTTAGTTTTAGATACATATATGTACTATAACAAGTTATTTCAAATGACTCTTTTTCTGAACTTGTTTGTGACCGTATAGCTTATATAATTGTATTGGTATGAAGTCAATCTTTATTTAATTTTCAAATTGTCATAAGAACTATGAACAAATATAATATTCTGCCAGCGAATCGTTTACAATTCTGGCAATACGTGTAGGTGACTGAATATTCAGACATATTAAATAACCTTTGCGTGTCCGATTGAATCCCGATGTTCGTTAATGCAACTCTGATTGCATGGCTTTTTTGACATATTTATACAAAATTTCTTCAAGACAATAGGGACGTTAGCATTAGACGTCGGCTTTGTTGGGAAGCCTTTGAACTTAAATTGATTGAAATTGTACGAACATCGTACGTGACAGAACCCACATGATATTCCACAACAAACTATCACTATAAAATAAAATATATTCTCAAATACATGTATTACAATTCCAATATTATCCAAAGAACACAAGATGAAAACATCATCTTCATTACAAACAATTTCTAAATTTGATAACGTCAGCTCTATTTATCTTACAGTACCACATGTGATGCATGCTCTGATTTGTTGTAGTTTTCATACCACTCAATAATTGTGTTTCCCGCGATGGTCCAAGGTAGGGCCTATTTCTACAGATTTCCGTTTCTCTTCTGGTAAATGAGCCTTTGAGCAATAACAGACCTGCCCTTTTTTGTAATTTTTCTATATCCTATGGGTGTCTGCAATAAAAAATGTATGTTCGGGACTCTATATTTAAGGTGATGAGATTTCCTTAACATTTCTCGACCGAAATCTGTTTTCTGGTGGTGCGTTCATTTAGGGGAACGGAATTTTCTTAGACAAAAAACAAGGCATACATGTATTTATATTGAATTTTCGAAAGCGGACATGTATATATGCTTGTCGATACGAGGCGTTTACAATCGAAATCTAAGAAAAAGCAAAACAAATGGCTGTACAGTTTGTCGCTTTATAATCGAGAAACTTTGGGAAAATGATTAATTGTTTTGCAACCTATTCAATTTATATCTACAAAATAAGATATGCTACGTGTGTTTTGTTCTTTTATTCTGTCCGACAAATGGTTGGCTTCAATAAGACATGAGCCGGAAGTATGAATAATAATATTGATGGAAACAATGTAGAATACGTCTGTTGTGTCGTCTATCTTTGCTATATAATTAAATTAACCGTTATCACCACCTGTATACACCATGCCCCCTTTTTAGTGGCAAATTAAGTGCCAGCAGGTGGATAAGACCAATTTCATGGTTTTCAATGACCATATTCTGGACGATTTTGCTTGATGTTTACTTTGATTGTATACTGTTTGACCTCAGCAGGAGTTAAGAAAACTAGTCTACCAACAGACCACCAGAACGACCAGTCGATATAATTAAAACCAAACTAAAAAAATGATTAAGTGATTCAAATACATCTACATTAAATATTATTTCGCTAATATGTGCCTTTGTTGTTGCTTATGTTTTCATGTATGTAACCAACGTGTTACCATTTGTTTGTTGATTATAAGCACGCGTTTCATTAAAGAAGTATAATGCGTTTCTTTATATTATCAATCATGTTTTGTTCTACAGATACAAACCACGAAATAAATATATAAATGGTGATAATGATATTTCAGATAATAACTTACGAAATGACAAGTTCGTACTTTAAGAAACTACATTTATTCTCATTATTAACTGTTCAGCATAGATGTTCCTTTGAATTCAATTTCCAAGTAGAATACGTCAATGCTAGTAATGATGACTAGCTTCTATTCACTTCAGACTCTTTCACTAAAATGTCGATGATTTCATATGCCATTTGTGTTCACAATTTAATAAACAAACAATTCGAACTGTAAATGATATAATGTGATTTAGTTTACAAATCGCTTTATGGTATTTAACATTAAAATGATATTATTTGTAATATGAAAAACTAATCAGCATTGTATCCCCAATTGTAATATTGTTTGTTGTATGTTATTGTATTGTTGTATCATTTAAACTACAGTACTTCGAGGTCAACGTTTATTAAAACGTGTGTATTTGTGGGACAAGTTATGCGGCTTAATCCCAAATGCATTGCATTGACCGTTCCAGAGCGGTTACTCCAGCTTTATTCATTTTAATTTTAAATGTAAGTTTTGTCTTGTTATGTAAAGGAAGAATGCACTTAAGGGGTGTTGCCGAAGTTTTGCTGATTTTTTCCATCTAATAGATTTTGTTCAAATTTTTATTCAAGAACCACATACAAACACTATATGAAAAATGAAATAAAAACACAGGGTCACCGGCCTTGTTTTGATTTTATTCACCATTATATAACATACACTTTTTCATTAAAACTGAAAAATATCTAATTGCATAAAAATGATTAATAACCTATGAAATTGTCAATATGTAGATATTATATAAGCTTAGATATATCATATACCATTTAATTATAATAATTATATTAAATTCCGGAATTTAATACAACATGAATATGTCCGGGATAATGTTCTTCTGCATTCACACATCACATACTGTTGTAATATTTAATATAAAGCAAACGATACAATCCCAGAAACTCTATCAGGTAAGAAACTATTGTCCTTATCCTTTTCCTTACAAAATACCTACTGTTAGAAAGAAATAATGATTCAAACTAGGTATTCAAGATGATTTAAAAATTGGATGAAAAACATGTGCCGCCTCAATTTGTCACAGATGTAAACATATTTGTTATTAGGAACCTCGAAGCCAAATGTTTGATTCAAATGTATCTGATCCAATCTAAATTTAGAATAACCATATGGTTATCACCACAGTTACGTTCTGCGTCTGCTTAATAATTAAATCGGTATGTTCTTTAATTTAATGATGAAAAGCAGGTGAAAATAATGATGTATGTGTTAGTGCTCAAATTATGTATTATCACTTGAAGACGATAAGTTTGTTAGGATTATAGGTGTTATGCATACATTCTTTTATTGTTTTTGCTATATATTGTGGAAAAATATTGAAGGTGAATTTACTGTAAATATACATGTCTTATATTAAATGGTCTTTTCTAAAAAATATATCTGTTAAGCTCTTCTTAATATAGTCGGTGTGCCATTTTTACCCAAAACAGGCTACTGGTTTTGTTTGAAGTATTAGTATAAACATATTTATTCAAACAAGTAAACATTATTTATACATAGAATATCATACTACATTAAACATATATTCAAGTTTGAAAGGATTAGAACGAAATACATAGTCTTATATTGTTCTTCTCCCTTGCAATATAAAGAGTTGCATGCTATCGGGCATTATTGGCTATATAGGGCAAAGTTAACAGTATGGTTAGACATAGAAGCTCCAATTATGGAGTTTTATTTATTTGAAGTATTGGGGAATGGGAAAGCATTTAAGCGTGGTGTACATAGGCAATCGGTCACTTGCCCTAAAACAAAGACTAGCGAATGGTATCAATAATGTCTACACTGATAATATTTTCCGGAGTTTCATCATTCCGACGCAAATTGTAAAGGTTATTTATTTTTTTTGGATAAAAACACAAATACACGTACCTTCGTATAAAAAAATCAACAATTGAGGAATGTTGTTGAGAATTGTTAATGTTAATATATGTATACTTAATCGATTTAAAATACATTGTCAAATTTAAGGCTTAAAGTTTTGTGATTTTATTATTTATTATTATTATTATTTGATAGCCTAACAGTCATGAAATTCATGTTTTGAATAACGTGCTTGTCGTGCAGCAGACATCATGCAACATATTTCCCTTGCTAAGTTGTATGTCTAGAGATCATTTTATTCAGTTCCAGTGTCTTCCCATATTTTAAAAACTGCAGAAAATCCGAAAGTGTTGATCCGTTATACATACAATTTACAAAGAATGCCACACAGAACGAAAACAGTTTTAGTCATTGACTTAGTCTTTGCTTAGTCAAAAAAAGGATTTTGAAATGGGCGAGTCATAACTAAATGTTGATTTAAGTGCAAGTATTACAACCGCATTAACACGTTGGCATTCTGTTTTTTGTATCGTCTGATTTTTAAGTCGATTTATTACAAATTGTTTGAACAGTATTTCAGCAGACTGTGTAAAGAAAACTTATTACATGAAATAATATTTGTATGTTTTGGCTTGTTGTACATACGCAGAATTTGCTGCTTACATCGACTTGGACTTTGGTTTGTCTTATGTGTACTTTTATGAGACTGAATATTGAGAAAAATCATTCTCATTGCTGCAAACCACTTAAACATAATTTAAGATGTCTTTGCGTTCATATTGCTAACATTATTTTATGTTTGACCAAAGTGGTACCGTTTGTTTTGTCGAGTATTTGCGCGCCTCTCGTGACAGAAACATTTATTTTTGTAGAATTTAGATACCGATTTGTATCATTAATATTCGTATACACTCCCGAAACTTTAAACTTCGAGAAACAATTTCTCTATCTTGCTATTGAAATATTCAGTACATTGCAATGTCGGTTCAATTAAATATTTGTTGAAGCCTAACAGATAAAGATCTGCTTCTATACAGCTTCAATCGCCTTTATTATCACAACAGACCAGTCGATATTTTATTCAAATTGAATTTCCCGTTACCAAGGAAACATTTAGAAAGAATATTGTTGTGTTCAACATTTTCAATATTTTACAAATTTCATTGAATATCAAAGCCGGAGTTTCATGAAACAACACATCCAAACCTTATTCCAGATGTTAATAGGAACTCATATCTTTTTGTGTTTTTCAAAGCCATGCCTTTATTATATATTGATATAAATATATTTCCTGAGAATCAGCATTATTTGTACGTATTGAATATGAATATAACCAAAATATTTATATAACGTATTTTCTTCTGCAATTGTAGAAATGTATAAAAACTAAGTTGTAGTGATTGTGAGGGTGCGCATATCGAACTACATATCTTTCTAAACTGTGTGTTTGGTTATACAAATCAACAAATGATATATGCCGAATCAGAAAGGATTTATTTGACACATTATATTGACAGATATGTACAAGTACACAAATGGAATGTTTTTGATGTTTAGCAATACATATGCCACCTTTCGAAGAACTGCATGTGAAATCAGGTTTAATCACTTTTAGCAATTTAACAAGACAAACAACAGCCGAAAATAAATAAAAAACAAGTTTGGACACTTTTCTGGAAGCCTTTATAGTGTGGCATGTAAACAATATTAAAATGAATGTTGGTGTTTTGTATTTTATAACCTAGGCTAATGTTCAGCTCCATATTCTTTTATAACACATAATTTAGCAATTACCATTACAAAACAATGTAACGTGTAATCTAAGTGTAATGCTATTACTATGCAACAAGCATATAACTCGTGTAAGCAGTGTATCACAACAAACTAGGCGCTGTAAATATGTCCCCTATCCATTCCAGGTTTGACATTGGATTGTTAATGAAAACGATGGAAGGATGAGAAGTAATAAACTTGTTAACCCTATTTGAAAACATTGTATAACACCAAAAACATTAGTAATCGTGCCATAGTATTTCCTGTATGTTATATCAGTTTACAAACGCTCAAACGTTTATACATGCTCACTTAATGTTTAAACGCACACAGGGACACACTATTATTCACGTTCCATAACGTAGTTTTCCAACTTTAACAAACAAACACCATTTAGTGTAAAGTAATGGTAAAAAGTTTGTAAATTATTTTCTAATAAGGTACTTGTACGTTGCTACAACTTCATATGTGATGTTGGTGTTTGACGCGATTTATGTTTTTTTTCGAAATATGTATATGCGATAACATATTATGTCAAATGTTTCATTTATGATGTGATGTATGCTTGCATAGCTGAAATATTTGTATTGGTATGTTGTCAATCTTTAGTTGATTTTCGAGTTTTGTTAAACGATTTATATATAATATGAAATTCTGCAAGAGAATCGATTACAGGTTAGTTTTTATCTGTAGCTCAGTTGAATGTTCCGCAAAACAGCATTTTCGTTTCCGATTGAATCCCGATGTTTGGTAATCCGACTTTGATTGCGTGGCTTTTTGGACGGCTCTATGGTGATTGTCTTCAAACAGAGAATTATTGCACATGAGCATTAGACGCCGGAAATGTTGGGGCGCCTTTGAACTTAAATTGATTGCAAGTGTACGCACATAGAACCCATATGATGTTCCACAGCAAAATAACACTGTAAAATAAAATTTATTAACATATAAATTCCATTCTTTTTACAATAACAAAAGCTAAAGAAAACTAAATTTGCTATGTAAAACAATGCTCAAAGTAATGACTCCATCTCGTTTCATCTTACAGTACTGTCAAAACACATGCAAGGCTGGGTTTGATTTATCATTTGTTATTGGTAACCTTCAACCAACTCATTGTGCATCATTCAGTGGTCTACAGTAGTGCCTATTTTTAAAGATTTTCGTTTCGCTTCTGGTATAAGTGCCATTAAGCAATTACAGAAATGAATGTTGAGATTATTTGCATAATCCTATTTGTATCTGTACGGGACGCGTTCGATGCGGTAATGGGCTTTCATCAACATTTCACCGCCGGAACCTGTTTTCTGAGGATGTCTTCATACAGGGGAATGACATTTTCTAAAAATGAAAAATAATGGACATATTTTATTGCCTTTTTTTAAATGTAACATATTCTTTTTGATATTAAGCGTTCACATTCTGAAACAAAGGGAAGGAAAGAAACATAGTTGAAAGTTGATCGTTTTATAATTGGGCCCTGTGGCAAAAAGAATTAAGTGTTATCCAACCTATACAATCCAGGTTTAGAAAACTGGATACACTACCTGTGTTTTGGTATTGTATCCTTCTTGGCAAATATATGCCTTTATTTAAAAATGAGATTGACGTATGATTAATAAGCTTAATGGAAACAATAAAGAATTCTCGTGTTCTGTTTAGTTTGCATTAAAATCAACAAACCGGTCCGCATAAAGTTATTGTGTATAAGCTGACCTTGTTATTTCTATTTGTAAACATCGTGCCACTTTTAGGCTAAATACTTCATCGGAAACTGCTTGAATAGACCAATGTCAGAGGTTTTCTGGTGTTTCACTTCTTCATATTCAATGACCATAACTCAATCATATACTGGACGAGTGTGTTGAATGTTTAAGTTAAATACATACTGTTGGACTTTAGCGATCATTAAAACAAAATGTCTGCCAACCACCAGCCCGACTGTCCAATACAATTAGAAATTAACCTATATATCATGCATTTTCTTCAATGGCGAACAGTCCCAGAACGATGAAGTTAAAACATGAGTCAACTAAAAAATTGACATCAACGAAAGCTACTGACCGGTGCGTAACGTCTCCAATGGAACATGCGTGTGCAAAATATATAGGGCGTGGTAAGACAGTAGACAGGTATGAATTTAAAATTGTTACATGATGGTCATATACAGAATCTCAAGAGTTGGTTTTACGTGCCACGCGCGACAAGGGACAAAGTGACAAAGTAACGATTGTGTCTAATTTTAAGCGTTTTCAAGTACCATTTCATTAAATTGGAAATACGTCATACTCTGTTTGATTATTATTAACCTTTAAATAATGTGATTTTATATTTTATAATCAATGAAATATTGGCAATCGAAAAAGTTGTTATTGTCTTTCTAGAGAGCTACGTTACAAGAAGGAGGTATGCATATTATCTGGACGTTCCGGTTCAATGGTTTGGCTCAGACTTATGGGACTTTATAAAATACGTGTTTAATGCACAATCCCAAAATTGCTTGTCCGGCCTATTACTCAGCAACTACGTCCTGAAATTCAACGAAACTTAATGGAACATTCTTAAATAAGAATACATATGTTGACTACTGCTGCAGTTATTGTTAATGTATATATATATATTTCTCAATATTTACTTCCTGGAACGTGATGGAAATATGTTTTATCAATTAAAGATGTACGCATGAACAAATAATAAAATAGTGTGCGATTCTTTACCTGCTTATACGGTCTATTTTATCAACTACTCGCTTAAACTGAAACACACTAATAGGGCACTTCATTACTGACATTAAATTTGCATATTTCAGTTCATAGCAGTCTACTTCATTGAGTTCTGGTACTTTATTGTTTTCATATATAAATTCATTTTGTGTAGGTTGTTTCTCAGCAAGTACTGTCCTTAGGTCAATTGATACTAACTAGTCAAAAATATTAGAGTAACCATAGGTCACTTTGGTTTGAGTTATAGCTATGCACCTATTAGTTCTATTTTTCTTTTGTCAAGTTAAAGTCTCTCGCAAAATGAAATTTGTTTCACTAGACACTTCTCCGTTTGTACACAATATTTGACAATGTTAGAAAGCGCTTGGTGCGAATACAATATATACTTTACCGTACGATTGGAACGAAACATACTATGGAACGGTGTTTGGGTAAGGTAAAAATTACATCATTCGTGGTGAATATTTACATTATGAAAGATGTTTATTCTAATATGCTTCATGACAATTCCAACATGCTTTTTGTCTATTCGTTTATACTTGATGAGTGTTGCATCATTACATCATGCATGGTGAATATTTACATTATGCCTGATGTTAATTCTAATATGCTTCATGACAATTCCAACATGCTTGTTGTCTATTCGTTTATACTTGATGATTGTTGCATCATTACATCATTCATGGTGAATATTTACATTATGCCTGTTTTTATTCTAATATGCTTCATGATAATTCCAACATGCTTGTTGTCTTTTCGGTTATACTCGATGATTGTTGCAACAAGCTTGGTGACTATCCAATGTTTGTGTGTTCATTATTGAATTTCCTGAAACCAGTCATAATCGGTTTTGCCACTAAGCGTCATTAACAACGGCAGTTAGCAACAGGCACTTAGCAGAATGCAACTAAGCAGAATGCAAGTTACCAAATTATTACAGTAGGTGGCGCACGTTTTTATTCCGTATGTTGAATAAATTACTTTTCGGAAAAAAAGAGAAGACATCCGAACCATTTTGACTACTATACTGAATAAGCTGAATTAGTTCCCTTTGTTTTATAATCTCCATTTAAATAAATACGTTTATTATTGCGATTAAAACCAGTAGGACTACACAAGAAATTGACTGCCGTAAATGTTTTTGATATTTGTAAGTTGCAGTTGGTACTCAAGAAAATATACATGTATTTTATTCAGGACATAACGTAGCTGGAGGCCGTTTCATCAACGTAAATCATACCGACGTTCCCGGTAAAATGCGTTTCTTCAAACAAAACGTAAATTTAATACGATTACATAAATTTGATTGAACGATACTTAACCACGATAGTGTTCAATAATCACATGTTTATCAAACGAGTCTCACAAAATAAAATTGAAATGTGAAGCTTTTCTGTACAGCAAATAAAATTGTCTATGTTCAAATCACTATTTTTATTCATTCATATTCATACCACCAAGATCATGAAAATTAATATGACATCAAAATACTGTCTGTGTTTGCTATTTTCAACAAGTTTCTATTGTAGACGCACCTACTGATTTTTTTCATTTAAATATCAGATAAACCTTGTGCTTAATTGAAGTATAGTCTACTTGTAAGTTTTTGGTAATATCACAGGGGTTTTTCTGCACTGTCTGCGCTCCCGGGAAATGGAGGCATTCCCAAAGCAAACGGACCCATTCCCAACTGAATCTTGATAACATATTTCCCAATTCCCCCCCCCCAATTTTTTTTTTATTTTTTTATTTTTTTCAAAATCGTAAAAAGTAAACATAATTTATATCGAAATAATGACTTCCCTTCATCCGCGACGTAATAAAGCCTTTAGCGACTCAGATAAAGTTCAATCTTCATCAAATACATTCAAATATGACATGAATAAACTTTGAACATGCCCAATATTGCATGTGTATATATAAAGAAGACAAAATAACAAATAAAAACAAATTTATTTGTTAAACCACTGACTTATTTAAGCATGATAAATTCACAATGTTTTATCAAAATGAGCCGTTTTATCGAAGCCAAAATTCCCAAAATGGACAATTTTGTCGATAAAAAATTCCCAATTTGGTCACACTCCTTTTCCCAAAATAGGCAGAAAAACCCCTGTATCATAGCAAATAATGTCAGTTTATTCACATCGATCATTTCTTTATAAGTATTTTAAATCGAAAATGATCAAGCTTCATCGAGACCTTAACGAAGCCAAATACAAAAACGACCAAATAGACTTTTAAGTAAGAGCTATAACATGTAGAATGATCTTTAGCTGTGTCAACACAATTTTGTTAATGTGCATAATATTTATTTTATTTTCTATTGTTATACTCAGTTGCCATATGTATTTGAAGCAGTCGACGGGACCCCTATTCCCATTATCAAACAACCAACGGAGTCCGAAGAAGCGTACGTGTGCAGGAAAGGGTTCCATGCCATTAATGTGCAGGCTATCGTTGACGCCAACATGAGGTTAATTTAAAATCAGTTTTATGATTCATTACCTTATCATAAAATTAGATAATAAAGCAGAGAAACACCATAACAGGTTCAACTATGAGTAAGGCTTATCATATTTGACATCAAATAATGTTGATTTTATGTCCATGCGCAAATAACATTAACTACCACAATCAACACCATGGACACTGTGTTATCAAGCTTCTGATCTTTAATGCTTAAGCAAATGAAGCTCTTAGTATAATCTTGCAACATTGTCTTAAGTTACACGTGTACTCTTCTTTAAGGTTCATCGATGCTGTGTC
Source organism: Dreissena rostriformis (assembly GCA_007657795.1). Taxonomy (NCBI): domain Eukaryota; kingdom Metazoa; phylum Mollusca; class Bivalvia; order Myida; family Dreissenidae; genus Dreissena; species Dreissena rostriformis. Next base: position 185,898 of record VMBQ01000136.1, read on the forward strand.
AAGATGGCCTTGTGAGACGCATGATGCTTTGGTGTTTGATAGCAGTGGCTTAAAGGTAACCTTCTGCATTACTTTAATCTGCCATAACTAAACAAATACCAACATGCCAAATATTAAGTTGCTATCTTCAATTTGCAAAAGTTATGGCCAATGTTAAAGTTTTCGGACGGACGCACAGACTGACAGTTCAACTGCTATATGCCACCCTACCGGGGGCATAAAAAGTGTGCTTTAAAATGTATTTTTACTAAATTGTATACCAAGCTTACCGGTAAATAAATATATTTGCTTAATGTAAGAATGCTTTACTGAAAGACACCCTTAATATGATGCTCTGTTAAATAATCAAGTTTTTAGCCACTGTTATGTACCAGTGCAATTTATTAGTACTTCTGGGGACATATTTATGATAATAATATGTAAGTGTTTTTATAACAGTTGAAATTGCATGTGTATTCAATGAATAAAACATTAAGAACATTCACATTTATTTAGAGTTATTCATAATATTAGATAGTACAATATACACACAATTTCACCTCAGCTAATACAGATTTATATTTCTGGAAATAATTGAACGTTAAAATATTTGTTTTTGAGAGACACAAGTTCTTCCAGATTTTTGTTTATGTCCCGGAGGATGTCATTTCTGGTTCTAGACTTTTGAAGCATGACTTTTTGGGTTTTCGTCAAGCTTTGTCTACATGCTTTACATGTCGCTGCAAGTAAATATATGTAATAGTTTACATTGTATTTATTTAACAAAATTTTTATGTATTAATTTAGACAAAACATACAGCACCAGTTTTTACTAAGTCTTGTTTTCGTTCCTTCGCCTTTGTGGCACTCAAATAAAGATTATTTTTAATAACGCTTAAATGTATTTGTATCATTCATTAACATAATTGTTACCATCATAGAAGTAATAACAAGTTATGTAGATATATGAAATTTACACAAAGTGTAAAAAGGTTTGCAAATAAATGGCATATATATAAAATATTTTTATTTTTTTTGTGTTAAAAAATGATTGACAGAAAACACACACATACAATTTACTTTCAGGTCTATCCACTTGCGCTTCGCCTTATGGACTGTTCATTCTGGGCCTAATGCATTGATCCTACATGGAATTAAATAACATTAAACATTTTATCACGTATCTGAGAAATAAATTATTTAAACACTGATAAAGTTAATAGCAGGGATAGAAACTTAGTTTTTACAATAGGTACGCGGAAAAATATCTTTAGTTTAAACCTATTATTTCTTGTAACATGTTAGACGCTTATGGTATGTTACTCAATATTGGTTGAATATGTGCACGCGCTACGTGACAGATAATCGTGGTGCTTCTGAAGAATTTTAATTAAGCATTGTTTAAAATACAAAAGGTCGCCGTGTCGTAGTGGATATGGTGTCCGCCTAGCGATCGGGAGGTTACGAGTTCGATCTCCATAGTGGGAGCGTTATTAAAGCCCCAGAGACACCAAGTACTGGTTCTAGTTCCAGGAAACGGACTCGAGAGCGTTTCCAATTAGCCTTAGGCTTTTGATGCAATCGAGCTACAATAAATAGGTTTAAACTAAAAATACAAAACAATACTATAATAAGAAAATGTGTGCATATTAGTTATAGAATATATGTCAACAATATAAACAAATATAAAACCACATTGTTAGAACTATATTACAGCGTTAGATATATGCCAAGACTGTATAAGAAATGTACCCAAAGTTGACATATACATTTGAAAACTTGTATCAAATGCTATTCGAATTATTCATAACCGGTTATTGCAATGAAAGATGTTTAACAAAAATACAAACATCATGCCAATGATTTTAATTAAAAAAAAGATTATAGTCTAGCACGCAAGCAAATGCAGCCCTATTTACTCATCCAAACGTAGGTAGATATGTAGTTTCAAAAGTGTCAAAATTGTGGAGAGCAAAGACATGGTACAAATACTTCAATGCAAAAGGAAAGACAATTCTCATATTTGTTTTAATTCATACAACATTTGGCTTGCGTTACGAATAGTTTATACATTAACATGTTTATAAGACATCAGGTAGGTAAAATTACGATGGTGTTTCATACGTTGACCTCTTTTCAAAAAATCATTCAAGTTAATGTGAATACTTAACCTGAAAATAGTTTTTAATTGCGTAAAACAATTAAAATAGTGCTTTCATATTGTGTAAACATCAGCGCATACCTCAAAGCTTCATATTTCACACGGATGATAAACGCCGATCATACTTATGTCATCATGTCCTAAAGGAGTGCTCCGACTTTTGACACTAGTGTGTAACAGATAGCTGAGTATATTGTCTCGATTTACATGTTATTTCCATCGCCAATTTTCAACAAAGTATCGTCAATTACAACAATCATTAATTGTGCTTGAACAACAGCAGGTACATGTTTTACATCTTATTGTAATTAAGCATCAACTTATAAAGCGCCATGCACACAGCACGTTTGAGAACGGTTCAAAGTCAATGACAATGTGTGCCATAATGTATAGAACTGCAAATGATTTATGTTTTGCTTGAAATAACCGGGTCAAATATATATTATTTATACTTAATTGTATAACTAGAATGGTGAGTTGTGTGGTATATCATATAATTTTACATATCTGTCTGCATTATGTCTTTTTTTAGCCCGTAAACGTCATTCTATCAATTTATGTTTCGTATGATATCCTGGGGATGGGCAAACTTATTGTAAAAGGCAGACAGCTAAATCAGACATTAATTTCTCTTCTGTTTTGATCGTTTCTCATAATACAAGACTCGCATAGAACATGTACGCTATTGTAGAACCCGCGTGTATCTACTCGTAAAACATAATTCATGTTATGCCCGTGAAGTATGAAGCTAGTGTCAATTACAGTCTTGGAATTATTATAACGAGAAATTCCTAAAATACATAATGTTTCAAATGTACATTAAAAGTAATCTGTAAGAACATGTTATTGTTAATTCGATGCCGCTCTGTCTGTCTGTTTTGATTTATTGTTATCTCAGAGGAATTATTATTTATATCAATGAAATATGTTAAATGGAGCGTAATAGAAAAAAAGGTTCAGACATTTATATGTAACATTCTGGGATGAACATTCGTTTATTTTTTTGAAAGATTATGTATAAAGCTTTCTATTAAACATATTGATAAGCGTTTTTTCTACGTTTTTTCTTTGTATCTATTTTTAGCAACTTAAGTGTTTATCGGTCTTTTGGTGAGCGCAATCACAGCCTTATATGTATCGACCTTGTTTTTGATACATATTTCAGGTTTTGTTGGAAGACCCCGTTGTCCACTTAATGCTGCTTAAAGGTAAACAGATCCTTCTCTTCATGCCAAAATTGTATTTTATAAATATACATTTTATCAAGCTTATGCATTTTAAAACGTTTGCTGTAATGGTTTAACATTACATATACAATTATATCAATTGCATCATACCATAACAGTAAACCTTTCAGGTTGTTTGTCTGCAAAAAAGAAAGTGGCCCAAATTCTCTCAAAAGGAGGTTGCTTATCAGTGTTTATACACGTTTAAGTTTGGCAATATCTCTTTTTAAAAGATCTTATGTTTGTAAACACTGTCAAAATAATTATTTACGTGTCTATTTTAGCGATTTGTGTTATCAATTACATGTTAATTAAATCGATAAACATTTTGCAATATCAATCAGCTTGCTTGTTTATATCTTTTGAAAGGGAAATATTTTTAGCAAAGCTTGAAAATATCCGATAGAGGCTTCGTCAGGTAACCATGAGTTTCTGTGTCCATGGAATACACAGGCTGCTTTATATTGCAGAATAATGCCTTTTTTGTGTATAATAATGGCACAAATAATGTAACAATATTAAATATACGTGTGTCTGTATTGCCGATAGTGCATTTTATTACACTATTATAACATTATTACGTTCGGTTTTCGTACAAAAAAAGGATTAGGTTCACAAACACATTAATGTATAAATTATATCTTCGGGCAAAATGCTGTGTGTTTGATGTTATCTTATGAAATATTACAATTTAATAAATTAAAGACAAATATTAATCTATTCATAAAAAAATATTATAAATCAGTTATTGGTTTGGAATTAACAATCAATGTGCATACATGCCAAATAATGTATAGCAAACGAATTGTGTGAAATGTCGATTTTGGCATTAAATCGTCGCGAAGACGTCGTTGCAATGTGATGTTACGCCTGTACTTACGTCATACGCAGCACGTTGGAATGAATACCGTTTGAATATACATACAAATACATCTTGTTCATTAAGCAATTAAGCGGAACGTTGTACAGTGTAAACTAAGCACGAGCTGCATGCCTTATTAAGGATCTATTTTAAAGGAACTTGTTCACAGTTTATCAAAATGAGAATTTTTCAACTTTTGTCACAAATTCAAGAAATAAATGAGCAATGTACATCAGTGTGCGAAATAACACTAATGCCGCAGACTTATACAGAAAATACACTTTCGAATACGAAAAATCATCGTTAAAAAATTAAAAAAATTATAAAGCGTTTCAGACGCGAAACGATCTAAAAATATCGATTTCTTGTGTTATCGTTATATTTTGTAACAACACGTGGATAGTTATACAAAGTATAAAATAAATGGCAACCCATGTCAAGACGGATGGTCAGGTCCGCACATAATGAAGTCGTAAAGACTCAACGACGATAAGAACATAAACTCTGAATTACACACATACACACGTGAAGACGGATGGCTGAGTGTTTTCGGCACTTGGCTTTTACTCCATGGGTCAGTGGTTCGAGCCCTGGTGTGGTAAACTTATTTTTCTCTTTTTTCTTTGTTTTTTACTTTTATTCTTGTTTTTATATTGTACCTCTTTAGTTCTGATGTTTATATTTATCAATTTAAAGCATTTGATGACAAACTTCAAAACATGCCAAAATCTGTGAACAAGTTTCTTTAATTGCTTAACTGCATCTTTTATTGCTGCGATTGTCTGCAAAATGAGCTCGTGTCCTTTGATTAATATACATATTTTTTCGCCATTCCCAATCGCAAATATGACTTGAATCATTTTTTCCGTATACGTATATTCAATATTATCATCGACAGAACACGATTTAAAATATGTTATCTGGCATTTTTACACCACATATAGTATAACGACCTTTTCCTGAGATGCGGAATGTACTTCGGTGTGGAATTTTAATATTTTGTGATGCTGGGTTCTTAAATCTTATCCAGAAGGGATAAACGAACAACGTGTATTGAGTTCATTTAAGGGCTAATATCAGCGCGTCTAATAAAGTTGGGCTCACCTGTTGCTTTGGAGAATATTGAAGTAGAGTACACAAAAAGTATGAACTTCGTTGAAATCTCTCCAAGGCAACAGCTGTTGCCAGTCGTTGATGAATTGTAAATACGTTCACAATATCAGGTTTTTCCCGTTTTCACTATAATATATATATATATTTCGAAAGCAAGGTCTGTGATTGCTTTTCTTTGTATGAATACACACACTCGTTTATTATGCAATTTATTCTGAGTTCTTGGTTTTACTTGAGAAGCATAGTTAAATAATTGTTCTTGCATACAGTGCTTGGTTAAAACAAAATAATCCACATATTATTTGTGATATAAATGAATGATAATGTTCTTATAAATATATTTACAGAATCTTAATGATTGCTTTGATATATTTGTCTGTCAGTGGTCGTACGAGTGTAACCGCAAAAAACGTACATATATTTACATCTTTTAAGCGTGGTTCCCAGCAAATCACATGCCCTGTCAGTAAAACAGATATATCCACCTCATCACAGCATTACATACCAAGTTTTCTTCCAAACAGGAAAATACCTCGTCCTATAAGAAAGTGTTTCTCATACTGATGGATCTGACGTTTGACTTTGCTTATATTTACAACAGTACGTATGCAACGTTCCAGTCATTTTGGCATGACAGGAACACATTATAAACGTTGTGTTGCCCACTGCCAGATAAGTACGGTATTTAAAGTCTGATTGGACACCATTCATATATGTGCATAATTTCATAAAGAAAGTTTCATTATTTTTTATTTTGCCTAAGACGTTTATGTTACAATTTCATGACACATCTTAACTATACAGCACATTGCACAGCTCGCATCCTAACATAGTTTGTATCATTGAAACGCTCACTAGGATAAATCGAATATGTGGGTGTTGTACACCGATGAAATGAAAATATGATGATAGACAAAATGGTTAATATAAACATTTACTTATACATTTTCCTAAGCTTAATATATAAACAACAGCCCTGATTGATATTTCCAAGGTGAATTGCCAACATTACCATTGTATTTATTCAGATTGTTTGTAATAATGAGATACTTCCAGTAGAGAAACTGCTTGTCAAAGAGTACAATCAATCATACTTTCAGAGACTCTGAACCTCGTCCTTTGGAGAGAAAAACATTGATTGTTTTTTCTCAGTTAATTCATGTGAGAATAATGTATAATTGTATCTTCTGTTTGTACAGTACTTTATATGTTTTTACTTGGTGTTCGCCCATCAACGACGACAAGTACATTGAATTATGTGTATATCGGTACATCACTTTCTCACGTAACAACTTTGTTTAAATAATCAGATGTAATTATTTGTAATGGTACAGATATCATAGCCGGGTAATTAACGTTCTTAAGACCAAATTGCTGTAATTGTTAAGGTAAACAAGTCATTCTTATCATGCCAAAATTGTATTGTATAAATATAAATGTCAAGCCTAAGCATTTTTAAAACGTTCGCTGTAATGGTTTAACATAAAATATAAATTGAATCAAATGCCTTATACAATAACAGTAAACTTTCAAGGATGTGATCCATAATCTCTAAAAAGAAGGTTGCTTTTCAATGTTTATACACGTTTTAACTTGGCAATATTTGTTAACTCTGTCTATGTTATAAATAACATGTTTATTTAAGCAATTTGTGTTATAAGTAACATGTCTATTTAAGAAATAAACATTCAATGAGTTATACAAATGTACGCAATTATCTTTCACATAGTATGATTAAAAAAACTTGGGATGCTGTATATCTTTAAGAAAATGGTTCTTCATGGAAACTTTCAAAGACTGAAGTATGAGAATATCGGTCAAATCGGTCTGTAAACTATTCCAACGTTTGGCACTTTCTGTTGTATGAATTTAAAGTGTCTTGAGAAATAAGAAAGTAGTCCATATTATTGGGGCAATCTTTTGTAAAACTTAAAAAATGTGACCTAAACTAATGTGTTCGAATCTTTTGTGAACTACCATGCTTGTGAACAAAGTCTTTATATCAAAACACTATTGAACTCACAAACGATATGATGACTTAAACACGCAGTTATTTTTTCTTAAAAATATCATTGATGAAGGAAATAAAGTAGTCCCCAATGGGATGTGCTTTGTACTTTACGATGCAAAATTGGAATGGTTCACATATGATCACTGATATCGTGCCAATCGGGCAATCTAATATTCCACTCTTTACTGAAGTACCCGAGCATTGTTTCACTTACGGGCGTTACTTCCTTTACACTCAGAAGTAGAAACAGACAAAATCCAAACACGAAAAAACGACAAATTAACACGCTAGTACGATCAAAAGGGCGCCAATAAAACAATAATGATATATGTCGCTCTAATTGTGGTTCTTTAAAAACTCGCCAACACGCCTGAACGATATTGATGAAATGAACCAAGTATATTTCAGATATCCGGCTTTACTATATACAATTTTGATTGATTGCTAATCTAAACGCGCCTATTTCCTCTACAACTAATTGATTATGTCGATAAAAGTTAGGTCATTACATCTACATCATAATACGATACAACTAGATGCGTGTTCGGGATCCGCCTGGATACGGTACAGCTCAACTGCGATAATCATGGCGACCCAATCAGCCATTGTTTGTTGTCTCATTGCAGTTTACATCTGTACAGTACAGTATTGATATTTCTCTAGGAAAAGACCAGGTTATTATTGTATGCCTAAGTTGCTGCTTTTTTGCTGTTTTTCTTAGTCGCAGTATGTCTTAACAAACAGACGTTTTAGAAACCCCTTCTTGATCTTTTTTAATTTTTTTTGTTTTTTTTTTGTCTGTGATTTGTCTTCTGTAACTCGCAAATTGGAAATACGACTTATAAAATCTCAAATTTTGCTTAGCAAAGTTGAGAAGTTTCGCTGTGTTTTTCTTCGGAAAAATAGCAACATTATTTATTGACAATGTGACGAATTAGTAATTCAGAAAAATATTTCAGGTTCCAGCTAAATACAATGAGGGCAACAATGTGTGTATGTATTCGGCATTTTCAACTCACGATCATTAATGCACTTAACAGATATGTACATTATATAACGACAAACATTACGTTTTACTTCCTTTGCGTTGGAAAGACCCACTTGCAATGTCATCATCAGAAAATTGTTTATTCATAAGTCCGCAAACAATCATTTTTTATATTACTGTTTATTGTTTTGTTGTGATATTTTGTTTACACCATTATCAAGATACGTGATTAAATGGTTTGCCGTGAATAAATGCATGCACTATAGATCCTTATGGAAAATAGTTTGTCATATTACATTAACACGGACTACTCATTATATTTGTTGCACGAATCCATACCATGGACACAAAATCATAAGGTATTCTCTTTTACATAAAGTTTAGATTATCCATCCCATAGTCACAATTCCAACAATATACGAGATTGATAACATATTTCGATTATATCATTAACCTATGTTTTGCTTTTCTTATAATTGTTTAGTTTGTTATTAATGAGTACCGTCGAACTTCACAATGCGATGTTATAAATCATTTCTTAGTTTGGAATTTACAATCCATTTGCATAAATGCCAAATTTTGTATAGAAAACAAATTCTGTTACATGTTATTGTGGCACTAAATCGCCGGGAAAGCACCGTCGTAATTTTATCATATGTCATACGCAGCACGTGTTGATGATGGTCGTGTGAATATACATAAAAACACATCTTAACATACAGTTTATTTAGCAATTAGGCATAACGTTGTACAGTGTAAAATGAACACGAGCTGCAGGCCTAATTAAGGATCTATTTTAATTGCTTCACTACATCTTGTATGGCTGTGATTGTTTGCAAAGTGAGTTCGTGTCTAAGCTAGTAGGGTTCTTTTCCTTGGTAATATATTTGCAAACATAGTGACGGTAGTTGCATTTTAAACACAAAACAATGAATAATGATTCGAGGTTAAACACATTTGTGAGTTTATTGGAATCAATCTTGTTGTAACAGTGTATTTCAGAGTAAAAAAACTGTTGATGTATTTAGGGTAAATATATTATTTATATAAAAAGAACATGTTTAAACATAGAGAACCGATGGATATACTATTCTGAACCTTCCTGAGCCTTCGATGAAACTATGGACTGCATCGAAAACAGAATTTTCTATAAAGGAAAGATTATCATTTCCATACAGTAATGTGCCCAGTGATATATCTATTGTGTCTTCTATCGTTCCGCATTTACAAAGTTGCGATGGAACCAGATTTCTATATTATAAATGTGTATTAAGAAAACTCCAGTTAATTCTTTAACGTGTATGCAGCACTTGTTGTCTTCGCGTACCATAATAAAACAATGGATTACTACGAGGTTTGTTGAGATCAAGGGCTATTTTAAAATCTTTGAAGTCAGATATGTTATCAACACGATTTGCTTCGTCTGGAAGAGAATTCCAGGCAGCAATTGATGAGGGCAAGAAAGAATTTGGGTACAAAGACGTTCTTGTCCGAGCACCATCTAAGTGGGATGAATCACGTAACGGTATTGTAGATCGCTCGCCAACTGATTGTGGAGACACTGAGGTCAAATATTCTGGACTAAGACCTTTGACAATTTTGAAGAAAATTCAATTAAATAACATAACTTTCCTGTTGATTGGTCATGATGTACTGTATCCGGCTATTCTTCCCCTACCTCTAATTCAAGTAAGGAGGTTGTCAGTTACTAGCATACGTAAGTATTTGGTACTGGTTAATCAGCTGTCCTAGAAAAAAGTGTTATTTGATTTGGTAAACTGACGTCGTCGATAACCCAGGAATACTGTTATAAACGGCAAAACATCCATCTGAAGAAATGATCCGAAAAACGTGTAAATTGCTAATGCTTTAAACATGACACCTGCTAATTATTACACAACTGTTGGCAAAGAAATTCGTCAAGCACAATTTATTTTTGGCACACACAAGTGAGCTCATTTGAAACGAAATGTGCATCGTTTTATTTCTTATTGCGCAACACTTATCATAGCGTGATCGTTCAACAAGACTGTGCATTAGTATTCTCAATTTGCAAAAATGAGAGCTGGTTTCTGGTTTGTTTAGCTTTGAATAGAATTTCACATACCTTGCTCTTCACTCTTCACTCTTCAGTGTGTAAATTGAATGTTATATGTCAGAAGTTCNTAAGTGGGATGAATCACGTAACGGTATTGTAGATCGCCTGCCACCTGATTGTGGAGACACTGAGGACAAATATTATGGACTAAGACCTTTGACGATTTTGAAGAAAATACATAAAATAACACAACTTTCCTGTTGATTAGTCATGATGTACTGTATCCGGCTATTCTTCCCCTACCTCTGATTCAAGTTAGGAGGTTGTCAGTTACTAGCATACGTAAGTATTTGGTACTGGTTAATCAGCTGTCCTAGAAAAAAGTGCTATTTGATTTGGTAAACTGAGGTCGTCGATAACACTGGAACACTGTTATAAACGGCAAAAACATCCATCTGAATAAATGATCCGTGTAAATTGCTAATGCTTTAAACATGACACCTGCTAATTATAACAAAACTGTTGGCAAAGAAATTCTTCAAGCACAATTTATTTTTGGCACACACAAGTCAGCTCATTTGAAACGAAATGTGCATCGTTTTATTTCTTATTGTGCAACAATTATCATAGCGTGATCGTTCAACAAGACTGTGTATTAGTATTCTCAATTTGCAAAAATGAGAGCTGGTTTCTGGTTTGTTTAGCTTTGAATAGCATTTCACATACCTTGCTTTTCACTCTTCAGTGTGTAAATTGAATGTTATATGTCAGAAGTTCATAAATGCATTCTTAACTTATGTTCGAGTTGCGTCTTCCATTATTGCAAGGCTCATTTCGACCGTCAAACGCTTCTTATGAAAAATCAATGTACTCGCTGGCTTGGGAGAGGTTTAAAAAACCAAGAATATGTTAAGCAGTCCAATTATTTTTCTGAAACGGTATAAGAACACGGAAACAATAAAATATCTGAACAAACCATTTAATATGCGTGCATGCAATAATAATATTATATATGTTCACCACTTGGAAATGATATATATATTAGAAGCACTAAATAATGCATGTATGGGAATGTATGATAATATTCATCCTTATTCAACGAATGCTAATTAAATTCTTAATATTCATTCTGCTTACTCTGAACATCATACGAATGCATTTCTTAAAGTGCCGCTGTTGACTTATTTTAAAGCAATGTAAAATTGCAAACAATGTAGATTAAACATATATAATAGAAACGTAACAGTCGACAAACATGTAAGGTCAGTGGTTCGATCCCAGGTGCGGTTAACTTTTGTTTCTTTCTTTAATTTCATTCTTGTTATATACTGGAGCTCTTTAGTCCTGTTGTTTACATTTATTAATTTAAAGCATTTAATCACAAACTTCAAAACATGTCGAAATCAGTGAACACGTCCCTGTAAGTTATTGATGATTAAGGTCGAGTTTGATACTGTATGGTCTTATATTTGAGATTAAGTATTGTATTATTGTTGTTGTTTTTTGGTAAGCTGTTGTGATCCCAGTTAAGATTCTAAACAATTTCTTATGTTTACGCATATTTCTAGCAATCTATGTACCGGTACTTGGGTTTTGCCTAATTGCTGTATTATTATGAAATTTGACATAGACGGTAGGGATTGTTAAAAGAAATAATCTCTGTTAAAAGTGCGGTGACCCCCTTTTTATTTTTGTTTTATGATGACAACACGTAGATGAACATATGTGTGCAGTTTCGCAGAATTCTATTAGACAGAACTTTTTAAATTCCATGTATGTGGTTAAAAAAGTAAAAAAAAAAAACGTTTTTTTTGGGTGACATAAAAATAATTTAAAAAAAAACAACATTTGACGTGTTTAATCCATTTAATTGGTAGTGTGTGGTTTAATTAAATGGTATATGATGTGTATTAGCTTATATAAAATCTACATGTTGCCAATTTCATAGGTAATTAATTATTTTAACGCAATTTTAAAAATAGATTTTTCAGTTTTAATGAAAAGTACATGTTACATTATGGTGAATAAAAAAAAGGCCGGTGACCCTTTGTTTTTATTTTATTNTTAATTCATAAACGGTTAGTCTGTATTTCAATGCTTTATGTATATCAACTTAAAACTGTATATTCACATTTGATATGTACTGTATATTCACAGTTGATATGGAATATTTGACAAAACGAAAGAATCTTTAAGATCATCGTAAATTGCAATACATATGTATCTATTCAATTCTCCTCTTTATTCAAACACCCATACTTCATTCATACGGGTCAAATTCCAAACCTTTCGAATATTTGACAACATTAATATAATACGAATAGGAATATTAAATATTATATAACATTCCATAATTAAATTAATACGTTCATGTCGCTAATGCTTAACTTTGTTCGTTTTCGTTCAAAGTGTTCTATTTTAAATACGGTCTGAAACTATTTATATTAATATATACAATTCGAGACAAAATTGAAGCATTTAAAAAAAAAATACATCGAGACGCAAAAAACACAATGACTGACCTGATGACTGAATGATAAATTAGTCGTTATTGTTGTATCTACGACACACCAAACCTGCTTTACTGATCGTATGACATATAGCACACTGCAAGCATCATGCGCATATGGATTAATAAATAAGTGGTTTTATTGCTTGGTAACGTCGTAATATGAACCAAACTCCCATAGCAAGATTCATAGCGTCTCATTGGTAATATTTTAGATATTAAAAATGCCTTCCTTCTAAAATAAAAACAAGGGCGCGAATTATAGTATAAATGGAACCCATTGGACAGTTATTTAAGCAGTAAATCGGATCATTTTGCTGTTGGCAGATGATTCTTACTTTAAAGGTTCTCTCAATTGTTTATGAGACTTTCAAATGTTCATTTTCATATATACATTTAAAACAAGAATGGTAAAATGTGATCTCTTATTAAGTGTATAGAATTTAATATTTTGTTTGGCGTCAACTAAATTGTATCCTTCACACATAGTATACCATTAGCGGCAAGTTCATAGGAAAAACACTTGCATTCTTTTGACATTCCAAACAAGATATCTTCTCGCTGTCAGACATAAATTTTCTCAATGGCGGACGACTATAGATATTATTCTGTCAACTCTACCAATTCATTGCTGCCGGGGAATTTAACATTCGATCAAACGTATAAATAAATTTGTATTTTTACAACATGTAGCAAAGTCTTAAGCGCAGGCCTCCTGTACTAAAAACAAATATCACAAATTCCTCAATGATAGAGTTATATCGTTAAGACTGAATCAGTGTATGAACGACGTTCAGCATCCAATTTGACATACTTACATTTACGTTACCGTTTTAAAACGTCATTTTAAATGATGAATGAGAAACACCATTAACCAATAACGTTTTCAAGAAAATGAAACATTTCAAAACCAAACAATTTTATGTTTGAACAACGTTGTTAATCTTGTGCGTAGTTCATGAAATAATTGTAATTGTTTCAATAATGCATAAGTGAGAGAAAGAGGTTACATTTGTTGAATGAGTTAATTCAAAACAAGTCCTAGCATATGGAACTAATTGGGAATTATATATATAATATATATATATATTAGGCGGGTTGTGTTGATAATTATAATTATTTTGTATTTTGATATAGCGTGTCGAGTTCATAAAATAATTTGTTCGTGTTTTATAAATTATTACCTTCGGCATTGCGTTGAGCTTATTTGTGATATGAACATATTATGAAACATAATTTAATATTAGAGCAGCCATTTTGTTATAACGTTCATCCAACATCAAACAGGCAGTGTACAAAAAAACGTCACACGGTATACACGTTTCACATGTTTCTTTAAAAGTTGATTGCACTCTGAACGACAGACAAAGTGAGATAAGGTTTTCACGCCCACACATATATCGTGGTAATCTTTTATTTTCAAATAATGAATGTCATGACTAATTTGACGTCTTTGTCACTGTATACGCCGTTGTCACACTTTTCTTTGTATGGTTGGCGCTTCATTAGTATTGTTGTTACATAAGCAAGGGTTGTTGCTGCATGTAAGTAATTGGTATTGCGTTAATGATACTCTGTTCAACTGTTAATGACCTATCTTTTTCATGTGGCTAACATCGGCCTTTTGTTAGAGTGTTTGTGTGATGAATAGCGTCTGTGTTTTCCTAAAGCTTCAGATAATGGAATCTGATTCAATACATTGTAATAAAGAAATAATTAGAATCGACCATTGTTGTGACAAATGCATCGAGAGCAGTATATAGGATTGTGGTATATTAAAGAAAAAAGATAATCAAACGAAATAAATATCACATATTTAGTCTGCATCATACTATTTAGAATTACACAATATCGTTTTCTATAATGAGATATTGCCAAAGTAATGTTAAAACGTAAGTGCTTAATGTGTCAATTATTCTCATACGCAGTTGTTTTTAAGGACTGAACATGTTTCGTAACAAACTGACACACAGTTTAATACACAGTTATTGTATTTCACTTGTGCTTAACCATCTAACTTGCTTGTTTTTCTTTCAATCATGATTACGTGTGGTATATGCAACACATTATATTTACATTTATCAGTATTCCATAATTCAAATTATAAACGATTGTAACTCGAACTTATATTGGAAAAACTTATACACCTTACACCATGCGTTGAAAAGAGAAAATGCATAGTTCACATGAAATCGGATAGGTATTTTAGAGTAAGCAAGTCAGAATAAGAATACACAAGGATAAGGTCTATTATTTTGCTTAGTAATTTATTCTACCTTAAATTGATTTGTTTTTGTAAAGTTTGCCATATTAATTATTAAAATAAGCTTTGTTGTTGATTGGTTTGAGTGGCTGCATTTACTGATATGCATTGATTTTTATCTATGTTGAATTCATGGAATTATTTTTTAATGAAAGTGAATTGTTTTTGTAGTTTTGTAGAGGATCGTCATCATAAAAGATCCCGGACGTATATCTGAGTCTCGTTTTTGTAAACGATTTGGAACACACCACAAACATAACATTTCTTGGACTCCAGGAACATAGGGGCGGGTTAACCGCACTCGAACAAATCAAGCTCGTGACACTTGCGGGCGCACTCGGACATACCTGGTTGACGTGACGTATATGAGCGCGATCGTCAACATGGCATAAACAATTTCTGTGCGATACGCGGATCTGGTGGACGGGACGTCGAGGAGTGCGATGGTCACCAGCCTAGAGGATATTGGGACAACCAGACTTGCAGAGATCGGGACCACTAGTCGGACGGACATCGAGGCCGACAGTCGGGCGGCTTGGTAGGCAGTATACAACCTTCGGAAGCCGGAACTACTGACATGTTATGGTTATTTCAAGGACTATTGCAAGTTTATTACGGACTTTGAAACCAACATTGAAGCAAAAGGTAAGCGACAATAGGCTGAAGATACTCTTAAACAATTACGTTCAATCTTGTATTACAGACTGTGTGGTATATTAGATTATTGTGCTCAGCATACAATACGGTAGATCCCATTTACTTGCTAGATCGTTCATAAACCGTCTAGTACACTGTTCTAAGATTCAGGCATCATACACATGTAGTTTGTTCTTAATAACATTTGAAATGCAGACATGTAAAATTACTTCAACGCAATCAGGATTAGTCCAACTTGTTGACGTTCTCAAATATTAAGCTACTTTTTATATGGGTAATATTTGGAGCGTACATCGGGCGAAGGACAAAAATTGTGGTGGACAGTTTTCCTTCTTTGTCTATATTGTTGCGCAAGGATTTTGTGCACAACATTCAAGCCCCGATATCAGACAGTTAATATCAACGGATTGCAATAATATTTACATACCTGTGTAGATAATTCATTTCTCGATAATGTTCCGTAAGAATTATGTAATGACACTTTCAATTTTGCACGCCTAGGCAATTTAAATCAACACACTATTCACATTTACCATTCCTATCGCTGTGCCCGTTGTAAACCGCAGGTAGATTTTAATCGATAACGCAGCCTATTACACCGCAATGCCTTCTTCTGATTGGTTGATATTTAAATATTTCATAACAGGGCGAGAGGTCAGTGATTGTATTGCGATTTAAGCAGAAGTTTAACTGAAACAAATTATGCCTTTTAACTTCAATTCCACGATATTTGAGGTAAAAATGGACTTCTAAACTAAAACTTTATGAGTTGGTAATGTTATTTTGCAATTTTAAGCATATTGATGAACATTTAAACTTTCTGATGTCCACCACGTAACTGGTCGTTCGCCGATAAGACGTTCCAAAGAATTTAGCACGTATAATAAGTATCTCTAAATTCTTGGCAACGTCTTATAAATAAGACTAAATCAGGATATGCATCAGGTATTGATAATTTTGAAAACATGAATCGTATTTTAAAATAATTGCCAATGCATATGTGAACCACACGGTTATATATTGCACATGTCATCACTGGGTTAAGAAGAGAACCATGTTCCTCTGATTCAATGTGTTGATCATAGGGCTCACATTGTCGGTTCTTTATATGCCAATGATTGTGTAAACTAAAACGCCCCATCAAATATGACACATACGCACATATCAAATGAAAATTGAACAGAGTAAAGTTACAACTTTTACCACTTAAGTCAAGTAAATGAGTTGAAACAAAGTGGCAAATGTAATTGTTTCTAAAAATCACATTAACATATGGCGTGCTGCAAACAAATTCTAGCAACGTCTTGAGGTGATAAAATTGTGCATTTGGATCACATGTTTTGTACGCGATTGTAAATTTAAACAATACACATGGGTGCATAGACGGGTTTGAAATAATGTTGACCATACGACTAAAGATACATCAGTAACGAAGTGTTGCTTGGTGAAGAACTGTCCAGTGGAGAACGAGAAAGCTTTTTATGAACATGTGCTTAAGTGTTTGAATGTCGGCACATGGCCCGTTCAATTTATCATGACGACTCTAAGCTTATCCGTAGTAGATCTGCAGGTGCACACACTCAACCCAGACGAAAGGTTAAGCTCCGCAATATATGGTCCTTGCGTCGGTTAAAGGTTACGTTCACTTTTACGTGAATAATACAAATAGCAGACGAACAATAGCTTCAGTTTGTATTGAAGTATTGAACCGACATTTTGTGTGTAGATAGCTTACATGCATATCTAGTTGACCTCGTTTATATCTATTGGCAATTGTCTGCGGCATTGTTACGTGTTATGCGCTGATTCTCGCAACTTGTTCTTATCTTCATTTACCTGAAAGACTGGTGCTAAACGTGTGTATTACACATATTCCACTATCAAGCAGTTGATTACAATCTGATGCAGAGGACAATTTAACTCGTAAACAGACACACATAAATCTATACTTGTTCACGGAAACCTGAAAATATGGAAAACAATCAGCACATACCGGAGCCGACTTTTTTCTTAATATAAAAATAGTATGACGAATGTTTTCTTGTTATTTCGATTTTCAACGAATACTACTTTTATTATTGGTGTTTGTTTTATTCCGACCATACACAAAGTCATCATGGGGCTAATTATGCTATTATATATTAAACGCTTAGAATTGCAAACGAGGTTTGTTATTGATTTATTGAAATACCATAAATCATTCAAATAACACACATTGTAACGCGAGACAAGAACGCATATACAAGTACTTTTATGTTATCTTCGCATGATTGTTTGTTTGAAGGCAGCACTGACTCAATGATATAACAATACCTGTATTCTTATTGATTTCCCTTTAGACCGTTTAATTATAATGTTCTCAATGGAGATAACGTCTCATTTTATCAGAATTTTGACATTAAGGTCGTCATGAACTCTCTACCGTCCTAATATTTTCTCTATAGAACGCATGATAACGTTGTTCTTGAGATGCAGTGTGAATACAATTACCAGTGTAATTTTGATTGGGGATTTAATGAACCATAAATGGTTTCCATTTTACCAGTTATGCATTAATCTCACAAGAATTAAAAAGCTTTTAATCGCTTCAAATTGCTTGTCTCAAACATGGACCTTAGCATAGGCCTAATTGTGTAAAATGCCCACACATTGTTAAGTGTTTCAGTTTAACGTATATCTTACTTATATATTAATATATATTATTTTACAATTACAACCATACATTTTTTCTTAAAATAGGTCGCCGTGGCGTAGTGGATATGGTGTCCGCCTAGCGACCGGGAGGTCACGGGTTCGATCCCCAATGTGGGAGCGTTCTTAAGATCTCCCCATATATACTAGAGTACTTGTTCTAGTACGGGAAACAGACTCGAGAGCGTTTGAAATAAGTAGTGAGAGCTTTAAATGCAATCGAGCTAAAATAAATAGGTTTAAACTAAAAATATAAATCTTCCAATAAAAAAGGCTTAGCAAGTTCACTTGCAAATATATGAAGCAGAGCGATATGTATAGCTATAATTCTGATTTTGTATTACAATAAACATGTTAAACTCGCAAAATCGAAGTGTTTTTCAGAATACCGGCGGTGCCTTTGAACCCTTTATGTTCATCTGTATAAGTTTAATTGCCAAGGCGCATAGCAAAAGAAAATGAGACAAACACGCGAAACACTTGCAAATTACAGTGTCGTCTGAACATCAATACCATTTTTTTCGGACGCAGAAACTGAGGTCGGTATCCGAAACGATATAGCGTATTAGGAATGTGCACGTCTTAAAATGTGTTATTTATGCTTATCGGATGTCAGTGTTTGTAGATAATATAAAATAAGTATATCGGGAAAACACGGATAATGTTATGACACTCCGTATGTTAAGAATGCTAAACGAATCTTTATATTCATATACGCATAATTTTATTTGCCCCGGAGTATGTTGTTTTAACATCATAGAATTCAATAACAATTTAATCAATATTTGTCAAAATGAATGGTTGAAGATTTAATTTTTGAATGGTTTCAAAAATACCTAGAAATCATGAAGTTCCAGTTATGTATGGTGCACTTGTTTCAATGACTTCCTCTTCATATAACACTAGCTCAACATACCAAAACGAAGACCTCCAAACCCACGTAATATTAGAGTAGCTTACAGTCCCTAGTGACACAAGCAAAACTCTCGCTTTAGACCACACATCAATGTGTTTTAAACACTTAAACTATATATGTGCATTTCAAACATATCCTATATTTGCTTTTGCGTCTATTGTCCTCAATTCATGCCACATTTTGTAAAAACACCTCCACAATGTTAGTGAAATTAAACGAACGAGAATTTTAGTTTGAAGTCCAAAATCTATATTTTATAGAATACCATTAATGACTGCACCTACATGTACCAAAGAATACGGATTGGTGGGGGATTTAATTATTTCGAGTGCATTCCATTCTTTTAAAGAGCTTAAAAACAACTTAACTTGTGTAAGCGCTTACTATTGATGATAAGTATTACAAAGTATGTAAAACACGAACCCAACCCTTTAAACCATTGACTCACTCTTTCCATAGCACAATGGAATGACTCTGCAACGCTAACTTAACGCTGTTATAAAAACACTTCATTTGGTATTTTAATTATTATTATGTTTGTATTTGACATTTCGGGGATCACAAATACTTTAACACATCATTTCAACAGAAACACCTATCACAGGAAGCAGTATTTTATTGATTATGTGGTAATTAGCATATTTACGATGCATATATTTCTTAAAGAAACATTAAATTTGATTTTGTCATCACTGCATTTTTCCTAATTTGAAATTTTAGAGCAATTAATTTGAATTGATGCAGAGTACTTGATATAGCAAACGATGAAACCCGAGAAACTCTCTCCACATCCACAACATTTATAACAGAATACCAACTATAAGCACAAAATGATTAAAATTAGGGGGCACTGCATTGGAACGGTTAATGCAAAGCTTAGGGGGTTAAAACCGCTTGGAGTTGTAGCCGAACCACACACTTACCAAATAATTAATCACAATTTAAATGCGCATCTAGAACCTTCTAAATCAGATTAATCTCTGCAGAATGAAAATGAAAACATGCATGTCACACTGTGTCGCGTGAATAGAATACTACAAACAGACTTTTAATGTACAATGTTCGATCCCCACTGTGGGAGCGTTCTTTCGATATCCCCCAAAGACACTTAGTACTGGTTCTAGTCCCAGGAAACGGACTCGACAGCGTTTCAAATAAGCCTCAGGCTTTCTACACAATCGAGTTTAAATAAGTTTAAACTATGTTGTATGTATTGATACACCTACAAGTAAAGTTGTCTGTAACCTTTATTAATAACCGGTTTAACTGCTGAAGAATACAAAGAACCGAATGAACTAAAAACCACTAGGACGTTTAAAGAAAATATCGAAGAAAGAAAATAAAAGAATTTATTATGCAACACGAGTTGTGGTATCCTAATAGATAAACCCCAACAACTAGTATCTGAAAACTATTACAAAAAGATTTGTAGACAGATTTAACAGTGAACAAAAATACGAAGATATATGGTCCATCTATTAAAATAATTATCTATAAAGTGAGCGATGTATCAACAGATCATTGTCAAACAAACAACGTTTACAGAAAATCGTAAACATGTTTAATCCTTACGTCAAAAAAATAAGTTCCACTGCTTACAGCCTCCGACGACTGAAATTTGACATTATTGAAGATTCAAACGGGTATACGTTAAATTTCTTCCACACATCAGACATATAAACACAGTTTTGAGAAAAATATTGTCCTTTTCCACTTATTTTATAACAGAACATAACAGAATTGTAGGCAATTACAGCTGTGTTCACCGCGTTGGAATGGTCAATGGAAAGCATAGGAAGTTTAAACAGGTTTAAGGGCTTGCTGAACCTCACACTTAACCCAGAATTAATCAAAAACCAAACGCGCCTCTTGATCGATCTTAACCAAATGTACATGTCCAGCCCGAAAATGAAAACATGAATGCCAAAACATGACGCACGAATCGATAATTACATGCATACTTTTAATTCACTAGTGCCATAAGTATCGACAATGTCTTTCCACGATTACGGATAGGATTTAATGTGATCCGTAGAGTAGTAAACAAAGAAATGTGGCCCATTTATTATATATATATATCATTTTGCGATGTATCTACAATCATTTGTCAAACCAACTAGGTGTACGAAAGATCGTAGATATTTTTTATCCACTTTCATAAAAAATAGCTCTACTGCTTGCATTTTCTGATAGCTTGGGGATTTAGGTCCATTTATCAGCAAAATCTTGCAAACTTGTAAGCAAGCACCAAACTTTCCATGAATGTACCTGTATATGTGCTCTAAAAAAAAAAAAACGTTAGCCACGAAAAAAAAATAAAAAAATAAAAAAATAACATGGTGGCCAATTTTTTTTTGAAAATGGCGACCGCATAATTTTTTATACATTTTTTCTTGACAATCAAGGTTTTTGTATCGTAGAAAAATGAAAACAACAATTATTCAGGTTGCTTTGTTGTTAAGAATGTTTAGAAGATACAATTTATTCTTCTTTGACATTTAAATGTGAAATATTGTACATTTGTATCGAAATTGTAGCAATTTGCACATTAATTGTGAACCACATATGTACGTAAATATCACAATAAAGTTATCATAACGGTAATATAAAGACAATACACACACATGTATCGCACATATAAACAACTGTTTTAAAACGTGTTGAATTAATAAATATATATAGCATTTAAAAAGAAAACTATTTTACATCCAGGGGTGCGCATTTTATGGACTTATTGGTATTAGGTAGGATGTAGGAGCGTCGTACACTTCATGGGTGTGCTTATTATGGTTTTATAGGTAAAACGTTGGAAATAGGAGCGTCATATACTACGTCATTTATCTTTTTTACTTCAGTACCGTGGTATTTTATAACCTCTGTCACAGATAGATATCGTTGCAGGAAATTAAAATGATCCGTAAAACAAAATTGTGTCTTTGTGTCGTATGAACGAACCTGATTCAGTTAGTACACCAACATGTATGGTCCTGCTGTTCAGTAATATAGTGATAGGTTTCAAATTGAATTTTGAAGTAATTGATTTGATAGTTGATTGAAGTCATACAATCATTATCAAAATTATGCTATCAAAGAGAAGTATTATTTTCCCAATCAAGTTTTTAAAAACGTTTTTTATTGTAACTGAGTCTATTGGTAATACGGGTCAATATTAGCTTTTAGATTTAGTGGCTTATGTTGGTAAAAGGTTAGCCCCTCGGCCAAGTCACACAAATAATATGGCTAGCGTCAGTGTGTTCATTTCAAAGCACCAAACAGACTGGGACAAATGTTGTCTCTGTCAGACTGAAAAGAAAGATGAATATTTAAAGTTGTTTCCACCCGACAGCAAGGGTAAAGATGGTTATACGAATATAGCAACAAACGTTCCGCAGTTTTACGCAATGAACCGACTTCCATTGCTCTTAGATACAAGAAGGTTGGATGAGGGGGATGGAATTGAAACAACACTGCGCAAAAGGCAGGCACAATATCACCAGAGCTGCCTTCTAATGTTTAACGACACAAAAGTTGATAGGGCTAGAAAAAGATCTTCTGCAACACCCGATGCATTAGGGGAAATGCCATTGAAATCTAGAAGATCAAGCTTGGAAACAGAAAAGTGCATCCTGTGTGATAGCGAAACGCCTAAGTCAGACCTCCGGAAAGCAATGACTATGAATATTGATAGAAGACTAAACGAATGTGCCCGGACTCTTAATGATGCTTCTTGCCATTCTTAGTAGTGGAGATGAAGTGGCACAAGAGCTCAAGTACCACACAAATTGTTTGTCCTCTCTGTACTACAGGGAGAGTGCTCATCTGTCAAGACTTGATGACCAGGAGAACTGGAAAATGAAGTATACCCGCTTGTATTTTCAGAGCTGGTGACATTTAAAGTGGAATCAAAATCCAAAGCAAAGACTAGATTTTCAAGATGTTCAAGCAACGACTAGAGCAATTTTAAGTTAGTCAAGTTATGTCAACTGTGCATTCCACAAGGCTCAAGGATAGACTGCTGGCAGAAATTCCAGAGATTGAAGCTCATGAAAGCAGACGAGATATTGTACTAGATTTCAAGAAAAATATTGGGCCAGTGTTATCAAAAGCTTCTAAGTTCTCCGTCGCAATTGTGCTCAGCAAAGCAGCAAGTATTTTACGCAGACTTATGCTTGGCCACGAAACTTCGTTTGACGGTAGATTCCAGGAGGGTTGTATTGAATGGTCAGTCCCACCCGCTCTGTTGCAGTTTCTCTGTATGATTGAGCATGGAGTGGATATAAAATCGCAATTGCAGTTTTGGGCATCAAAGACAGATTCAGCAATGGCCCAACTGCTACAATATAACTGAATTTAAAAGAGCAAAGACAGTTTGGTTACGAACAGACATACAAAAGAACGGAAACCCCCTTTCCTATTTTCATGGGCATGTCCGTGTATGCAAACACCCGCAAGAAATTTCTTGTTGAGCTGCTAAATGAACACGGACTGCGTACAAAATGGTTCTCAAGGTTTCTGCACAATTAGGAGATGCAGCTGTTGGAAAGTACTTTGAAAAAGGTCTTGTTTGTCCATCTATCCTTAGGAAAGGCATATTTACCACGGCTGCAATGGACAACATTGACCACAACCCAACATCCACCACATCTTCATCATCCTTCCATGGAACAAACATATCACTTTTCCAACATCCAAGCTCTGGCAAGGAAGGCCAAAAGCGCGATCCCTTTAGTTTTAGGAACAACAAGGCAAAGAAAGTTCCAGAACTTCCAGATTCGTACACAAATATCCCCCCTGCAGTCCTTTCCGAAACCAGGCAATCGCAATGTTCAACCTTTTCAAAACCCACTACTCGATTTACATTGTGAATTTGAATGGCTCAAGGAGGTTTGTTGTACTGAAACACTGGATGCACATGTGAATATCACCTGGTCTGCGCATCATGCAACAAAAGAAAGAGGTCTTGCGTTTGAAGTTACAATTGGATCTCTACTGCCACTGCTTCGAGAATCCGCTCAATCTGTGGCTTCTATACGACATGTCATGGACAAGGTGAAAGACACTATTGCATTCCTGAATCCTGGTCATGTTGTTGTTCTCACTGCAGATCAACCTTTGTATGCATTGGCTAAACAAATACAGTGGCGATGGCCTGACAAATAGGGCGAGGACAAGATCGTCATGATGTTTGGAGGGCTTCACATTGAAATGGCTGCACTAAAATCTATCGGAACGTTTTTGCAAGCAAGTGGATGGACGGACGCCCTTACAGAAGCTGAAATCGCTTCTTCAGGAACTGCACAATCATTCCTGTCTGTGTCAAGTGTGACGAAAACCAGGAAAGCGCACCAGGTTACAGCTTGTGCCTTGTATAAGCTCATTACAGATTCATATAAGCTGTACTGCAGCGAGACCGACGACGAATCGAAAAGGTTAAGTTTTGAACAATGGTGCAAGAAGCGAGCGGAAGAAAGTCCCAAGTTCAACTACTGGCACGTTGTGCTGGCAATGGAGTTGACTATTGTGTCCTTCATCAGATCTTTACGAGAGGCAAATTTCCAACTTTACACACAAGCATCGGCCGCACTTATACCCTATATCTTTGCCAACAACAACATCAATTATGCTCGCTGGCTACCCATACATCTCAGGGATATGATGAGGTTAGATGTACAGCGCCCTGAGTTGTCTCGAGAATTTCATGCAGGGAAATTTGTTGTGTTCGGATCGAAACGGCCTTTCACAGCAATGGCAATCGACCAGGCTCATGAGCAAGCCAACGCAATTATTAAAGGGGATGGTGGCGCTGTTGCTGTAACAGCATCCGTCCGCGCGTAGACGGTGGATGGTTGCTGGACCAGAGGTTTCATGCCTTGTCTCCGAATTTGAGAATATGTTCGAAGACAAAGAGGTCACAGAGAGTGTAAGGCACCCAGAGCAAACAATGAAAACACAAAGCGCATTTTTGGAACAAACACGGAACATGTACAACGTAGTGAAGGAAATGGGCAATCCATTTCAGGAAGAGAGCAAAGGCTTAGTGTCTTTGGACACAAAGGTGATAGCAGCTGCCGGTGCAATTGAGCAACTGTCGAAACATCTTCAGAATGGTAGGGAAATGTTCAAAAAGTTCATGACCGAATTAGAAACTTTTGACACAAATTCATTCTATGCCCCAATAAAGAAATCTAAGCGCAATCTCTTTCAACAGAAAATACAGCCTGCGTCCCGGGAGGTTTAACAGAGGGGTTTGAAAGACGACTGTCGTCTGTTCAAGAGAATGTGACCTCTTAGATTTTTTTAAGCACGAGAACAAGTCTTTCCCGCTGCTCTAAGTGACAATGGGTCCCTATATGGGTGTCATAAGTCGACACTCACGACGCTTCTTGAAGCCAAAGTGAACAACTCAGAGACCGTGCCAACTGCTACTGCCATTGTAATTGATGGTTCGGCGTTTGTGAATACATTACCACCTAAGTTGTCCAAGACCTTTGAGGATTATGCTGCACTTGAAGTAGTACCAAAGGTTCAGCGTTATGCTTCCCTATATAACAGGACAGACATAGTTTTTGATGTTTACAAGGTTGATAGTCTCAAGGCAGAGGCCAGATTAAAGAGAGGGGAAGGAAATAGACGCAGAGTAACACAAAAGGGTAAACTTCCTCAAAACTGGCGCAGTTTCTTACGGGGCAAATGATAACAAAACTGACCTGTTTAAGTTTCTAGCAGACAAGATAATTGAGTCCCGTCCCCAAAATATTGCGATTTTATCAAAAGAAGACAGCGCAGTATGCAACCAAGACAGTCTTCCTGAGGGACTAGTTCCTTTCAATCACAAGGAAGCAGACACAAGGATGTTTTGCATGTAAAGAACGCAGTAAACCAAGGTTATAAACATATCATCCTTAAGGCTAGTGACACTGATGTTCTAGTGATTGCTGTTAAAACATACTCAGCTCTAAGCATTCTAGGCTTGGAGAAACTTTGGCTTGAATAAAGTCAATGAGAAAATGTGAGGTGGATCACTATTCACGACATTGCTAAATCAATAGGCCCTTTGATTGAGGTTACACCAGGAGACTAAGAGGCGCTAGAAAGATTTGAAATAGCCATGTATGACAGATCCAGTTCAGCAGCTGATGTTCATGAAGCAAGATTAGACATGTTTGCTCGAAAACAAGAAAATATGATGCAATTCCTCCAACTAGAGAAGCCCTTTGTCAGCACATAAATCGTGCAGTATATCAAGCAGGCTGCATCTGGGGTCAAAGTTGAGATTGTAGCATGACTGTGACAGATCCTGCTGAATGGGGCTGGACAAAGCGTAACTATCTTTGGAAAGTGTTCTGGACTAACCTTGATCCAATTGCAGAAAGTTGCAAAGAGTTAACCAAGTGTGGCTGCAAAACAGACTGCTCTGGTCGCTGCAAATGTTACAGGTTTGGTCTTGCCTGTACCGATTTGTGAAGCTGCATGTGTCAAAACTAATCTCGACTTATATCAATGAGATCATGTAAATACAAACACTTTTTCAAGGACCTTGAATTTGAGTCATCAACCCTTCTTGAGAAGACAAATGTGGTTTAATTGACACGGGAACCAAATCATTACTTGACTTGATAATGGCAGTCAATTTGATAATGTATATGCCATTTTGGATAATCTATCACAATGTATATGTTATAATAAAATACTACTAGTTTAAGATAAATACAACTTGGACATCAAAACTGAGACCGGAAACGGCTGCCATCTTGAAAAAAAAATCGACGCCATCTTCTATGTTCGGGTGGCCTAAAGGTTTTATTAATAAGAGATGTGTTTGTCAGAAACACAATGCCCCCTACTACGCCGCTTTGAAATGAAATATATATTGATCATTTGGCAGGTATAGAAATTATCTCCCTTTAAAGCTTATTACTTCCCTTGGATTTTGTTTTTTGACCTTTGACCTTGAAGGATGACCTTGACCTTTCACCTCTCAAAATGTGCAGCTCCATGAGATACACATGCATGCCAAATATCGAGTTGCTATCTTCAATATTGCAAAAGCTATGGCCAACGTTAAAGTTTTCGGACGGACGGACAGACGGACTGACAGTTCAACTGCTATATGCCACCCTACCGGGGGCATAAAAACGCACATCAAACTGAGTTTTCATACCAAATTGCATGTTTCTTTACTGATTTTCTTTCTAGATTATTTTGCATTATTATGTAAGCTGCCTAACTTGTTCACATAAATTGAGACCAAAAATGGCGGCCATCTTGTAACTGGACGCCATCTTGAATTTTTGACTAACTTACGGATTTTATCAAAAGTGTGTTTCAAACTTAGTGTTTATACCAAATGTCATGCTCAATTGAAGATTTGCACAATTTTTACGCACAGTTGCTTACGATATACCCAACATGGCTGTATAGATTGAATCGGAAATTGCGGCCATCTTGAAAATGGCCGCCATTTTGAATGTTGAGTGGCTAACGATTTCTATCAAAAGTGCATATCAAACTGAGTGTTCATGCACAATTTCATGCTTGCTTACAGACTTGCAAGATTTTTATACTAATTCTCCTAGCTATGAGGACTGCCATATGCGAAGATTGAAGATATGGCCAGGGATACGGTCTACTGCATCCACAATTCATAAATCAAACCGTCGTCTTTTTAATAGAGCAAACAATGCAGTGTCAAAGTGTCAACGTGATTTTCCAGTGGTTGTGCATACAATTCATGAAATAAATCATGTTTCGAATGATGATCTTCTCGTGTAACAGATCTCGTACACGAGATCACTTGAGCTAAGTCGTCTGTTAGAAGATCATTTTAATAAGTTTGAGTGCAATTGTTTCCTTATTTCAAATAGTTTAAAACTGCAGAAATTGCGAAAGTGTTTACCATCGATGATAAGATTAACGAAGAATCACAAAAACAATAAGTACACTAAATACAGCGCATTAATACGTGATTAGTCGGTTGTTGTAGAACACATATCACCAATATTTATGAACAGTATCGTAACATACTTTTTAAAAGAAAAATGTATTTATGAATGTGTTGGTTGTACGGAGACATTTTTGTTTAAATCAACTTGTAATTTGAGTTGTCATATGTTCCATTTATGAAATTGAATATTGTGAGAAAAAAAGCATTTCCATTGGTGCATACAACTTAAACATAATTTCATCTTCGCCTTTGTTATTGCTAATTGCTTTTTCTTTTTTACCGAAGTGTAACCGTCTGTCTGCTGAGTATTTGACAGAAACATGTAGTTATTTTCTCGGATTTGCATATCTTAACACTTTGAGAAACTATTTCCTCTGTCACGCTATTGTAATATTCCGTAAAGTGCAATGTCAGTGAAATTAAATGTTTTGTGAAGCCCAACACATGTTGATAAGCTTACATACAGCTTCGAACGCCTTAATCGCCATACTAGACCAGTGGATATTTTCAAATGACATTTTCCAATACCAACGGAATGTTGAAAGCTAAAATAGTTGTTTTTATCTTTTTAGATCTTTCTGAAATTTTATCGAGCATCGGAGCCGATTGATGCATACATATTAAATAATCAGGATGCGTAACAATAAATATGATATCCCCGTATTTCTGCTTCCGAAGCTTTTCATTTTTAATAAGGTGCAATCACTTTCATTCTTGCTTTTCAGTTTGATGTTTTTAAACAATTGCGGTAATGTACATTCAATTTTATCGGATTCACTTTTTTAATAATTGTTAAAATTTCGTGAGAAGTTAATCAACTTCTTTAATTATGCATTTTATAAAGCGCGCTTTTCAGTAATTCAGCAACAAAAAAAACAACAACAAAAACATGTCCAACGTCGGATACAATTCTCTAGACATCTGTTTGCATGCAAGGAATATTTAAATGAATATTGATGTCGTCTATTGATTACGTTGGCGTAAGTGCAGCTCAATGTTCTATTTTATCGCATAGTTGTGCAATAACCATTAAAATAGTGCAATGTGTTATCTAAGTGTGATGATATTACTGCGAAACAATCAAACAGCCCGTGTTATCATCCGCATCGCTTTAAACTAGGCTCTGTACAATTATCCCACATTCATTTCAGGTGCGAAATGACGTACAAAAATGATCGATAATGAAAACGATGGCATCATGATAAAAATCAATAACTTGAAATTTACACCATTTACAACATAACGTGACCACAGAAACTCAAACTGATATCGGTAATAGTATCATTGTATTTCCTATTAAGTTTACACACGTTCATACTAAAAGTGGACCCAGGAAAAAGGTTTTGTTCTCTTCTTTTTTAGTGTTTTTTTTTCAATGTTGAAGAAATAAAATTCAGTGTTAAGTAATAGTAAGACTTTTGTTCAAATTTCCTTATAAGGTTATTTTACGTTGCAATAATTCCATACATAACGTGGGTGTTTTATCTGATTTTGTTTCAGATACATATATGTACTATAACAAGTTATTTCCAATAAATCTTTTTCTGAACTTGTTTGTGACCGTATAGCTTATACACTTGTATTG
Organism: Dreissena rostriformis; assembly: GCA_007657795.1. Lineage (NCBI taxonomy): Eukaryota > Metazoa > Mollusca > Bivalvia > Myida > Dreissenidae > Dreissena > Dreissena rostriformis. Next base: position 215,841 of record VMBQ01000136.1, read on the forward strand.
GCATGAAGTCAATCTTTATTTTCTTTTCAAATTGTCATAAGAATTTTGAATAGATATAATATTATGCAAGAGCATCGTTTACAACTCAGTTTATACTTGTTGGTGACTGAATATTTCGACATATTAAATAACCTTTGCGTGTCCGATTGAATCCCGATGTTCGTTAATCCAACTCTGATTGCATGGCTTTTTGGACATATTTTTACAAAATTTCTTCAAGACAATAGGGACGTTAGCATAAGACGTCGGCTTTGTTGGGACGCCTTTGAACAGAAATTGATTGAAATTGTACGAACATCATACGTGACAGAACCCACATGATGTTCCACAACATAATACCACAATAAAATAAAATATATTCTCAAATATTGCAATTCCAATATTATTCAAAGAACACAAGATGGAAACATCATCTGCATAACAAACAATTTCTAAATCTGATAACGTCAGCTCTATTTATGATTTATTAAAGGTCACTTCTAACAGCCTTGCTGTTGGGTTAAGCGACATGGTTAGTGTCCGACTACCACTTTGGAGGTCTTGGGTTAAATCCCCCGCTAGAGCTCTGTATTTTCACATTAATGGCGACGAGGCAAAACAGAACTGTGAATGGTGAAATGGGTCTGAGCTTGTATAATGATGTCTGGGAGGGCAAAATTTATGTGGCTCCATGTGTAAACGTTTACACACACCAGATACTTTGAGGACAATTGATACGGTCTAACAAACTTTTGCGAGTGACCCACATTGTTTCGTTCTACACGACTGCACTATTTGATTAAATAACGGTATTATGAACTGATCGTCTAAACTATCTTATTGTATCAACAGGAGTTAAACGGGTCATTAAACTATTTAATGCGATAAATATTCGTGTTGCTATCACTATAAGCCTAGTTTTAGGATACTCGTTTAGCTGTTAACATGGAAACCATGAGACTATATTAACCAGCCCAATGTTCTGCAATTTAAAATAAGTATTAATTCCCCTACATTTTTGCTCTTATCCTAAGATCATTAAATATAAGTCTAAATATAAAGACTTTCCTTACATTACCATAACTATAACATATAACTGTGCTTGTACATTTTATGACATATTTTGAGTATAATGTAGATTCAACTTTTACGGTTCATTAGTCAAGTTCGAGAATTTGACAACATATTTTAGTACAATGTAGGATGAACTTTTACGGTGTACTGCTCAAGTACGATCATTTTATGACATATTTTGAGAACAATGTAGGATGAACTTTCACGGTTCATTGATCAAGTACGATCACTAAATTTGAAAGATTCTGCTTAAGAAATATTGATCTCACTAAAGTCAAATACACATCTTAACCTAAGCATGCTAATAGTATTCTTTATTGCTACTGCATTTGTATTGAAGAAATATCTTATTCCTTGAAGACGATACCTTATGTCAGAATTATGAATATGTAAAAATGTATGTATGTGTTCATTAATGCCGCCGAAATGCAGTGTAAGTAACTGTGCATCTTTACATTTGTTTTATACATAAAAATAACAGTGAATATGTCGCTGTTATCTGTATAATATGCTATAATGCTCATATAAACGAGTTTGTAACTGGGCAAAAATTAAACATGCTTATATAATATTGTCCAGTTATACTAAGACGTCTTAAAAATAAGCGTGTACTACCCTTTGCAATTATTCTACACGTCGTGTGACCAAACATTTAAACTAAATTGTTAACAGTATTACTTGCTTACCTACTTATTTTGTAATTAATGCATAGCTGATTCCAGTTTTACATCTCTTCCCTAAAAATAACATTTTGTTGCCGTTCTTTTTTTCCATTACTTACCAATGTTTCTAGAAGATACCATGTATATACGTAACACATTCTACATTTGAAATTACGAGTCATCATTCAGTTATCTTCCTGCTTGGTGTGATCTGCTATTGCTGTTATTATTTTAATATCGGTAGTTTGGCGATGCTAAACCATCGGATTTTCATTATGCTTGTTTTCTAAACTCTCTCTCTTTTCTTCTCGTTTCTCCTTAACTCCTCATTTTCCCGATTGTGACAGACATCTGGGTAACAAAGTTTTACAAATAATCACGCTATCTGATGGTGACCAACTGACAACGTTTCAGACCTATCTTGTTCTTATCAGCTCTGTATCATGATGAACAAACTCAACAAAATTCCTCCAAACGTTGTCTTGTCATCATTCAAACTACGAACTGCATTTCCATTGCTATTCCATTTACCCTTTTAATGTGCATATAAGTAAAAACACTCTTTTTGATATATATTAAATACCAAATGACACATTTTAATAACCAAGCTCTCATGATCAAACATCACTCCTACAAGTACGTAACAGCAGTAACGCTGAGTATGATAGGATACTGTGTCGACAATTTGTGGAAATATTATTCGTTATGGCGTGTTCTCTATACTTAGCTATAATTTTATCACGATCAGGTGATATACATCCAAATCCCGGTCCTTTTCCAACATTTTCATCAACCAGTTCCATTTCAAATGTGAGTGCCGATGACGATAGTGATTTACATGCATTAAAATATGTTTTCCTTTGTTCATTACAACGTCCAAAGTATCGCCAACAAAACCGATCTTCTATACTCGAGTTTAAATTCATTTGATGTTATTGCTTTTACCGAAATGTGGCTTTGTAGTAAAATTCAATCGAGTGATATCTGCTTTCAAGGTTATCATTTACCAGTTCGTAAAGACAGACCACTCGATCCGCACGGCGGAGTAGCAGTTTATATAAATGAATCATTAACATATATACGCAGAAATGACCTAGAACCTAACGGCCTAGAATGTATATGGTTAGTTATAAATCTATTCTATTTAGTGTAGTATATCTTCCCCCAAATGCCGACACTTCATATATGAATTTGATAGAAACCTCACTTGGACTAGCTACAGACACAGATATATATGATATTATTGTTACCGGAGATTTAAATCTTGATACACACACATTACTTTCAGCAAGGAAAGTTAACGGACTATGTACACAAACTAATTTAACGCAGATCATTAATGAGCCGACACATTACACAGAACACTCGACATCTGTGATAGACCTTATTTTTGTTAGTAATCAAGAATCAATTATAATGTCAGGAACAGGCGAACCACTCCTTGACCAAAACAAACGCTATCACTGCCCAGTATTTGCCATAGTTAAATACAACAAGCCTGTTCGCAATAGTTTTTACCGACATATATGGCGATACAAATGAGGTGATTATGAAAAATTACGAACACTTCTTTCACATGTACAGTGAAACCAATTAATCCATGACGATATAAATATATATACACAAAATGTAACTAATGTAATATGCGATGCTGCACAAAGGTCAATAGCAAACAAAAAGGTATGCATTAGGACAGGAGACGCTCCGTGGATGAATAACTTTATAAAATCGAAAATACGTAGACGAAAACGCATGTATAAAAAGCCAAATTTTCCGGCTCGGAAACTCACTGGACTAAATTTCGCGTTATTCGAAATCAAGTTGTCACACTTATCACACATTATAAATCTTAGCGAACATCTCAACTCATCAAATATTAACTCGAAAGACTGGTGGAAAACTTTGCGTAATTTTATTTCACCTATAGAACATAGATCAATACCACCATTACTTGACGACATAACTGATGATCTTGTTACAGATGATACTGACAAGGCAAACATACTGAATGCGTATTTCGCTATGCAGTCAGAATTTGTCGACTCTAATGTAGACGTACCAGAAAGCAATAACTCTTGTGTATATATCATTCATTCTATTTCCATAACGCTCGACAAAGTAGTTGACGCATTTAAAAACCTTAAATTGGGTAAAGCGTCTGGTCCTGATGGGATAGACAATCGAATCTTACGTGAATCTACGCAACAGTTAAAAATCCCAATTTGTAATCTCTTTTATGCAAGTTTAACTCAATGTAAAATGCCAGGTGCTTGGAAAATTGCAAATGTGTGTGCAGTATTTAAAAAGGGCGACCCGTCATTAGCGTCTTACTACCGACCAATATCTCTCCTAAATACTATTGAAAAGGTTTTCGAAAGGATCCTTTATAAACATATTTATAATTTTCTTCAAAGTAACTCGTTTTTTACACAACATCAGTATGGCTTTACCCGGGGTGATTTAGCCGTGAACCAATTAACTTATATTTGTGACACATTTTGTATAGCCCTTGACAACGGACTCGAGGTAAGGGTCGTTTTCTTTGACATAAGTAAGGCCTTTAACAAAGTCTGGCATAAAGGACTACTATATTATCTCCACTCTGCTGGTATCAGAGGAAACTTATTGAATTGGATAAGTAACTACCTATCAAATAGAAAACAGAAAGCTGTACTTCCAGGCACCGAATCGCATTTTGCTAATATATCGGCCGGAGTCCCCCAAGGTTATATTCTCGGTCCCTTGATGTTCCTTATATACATAAAATGATATTGTTTCTAATATACGTTCGCGTGTCAACCTCTTTGCAAATGATACAAGCTTGTATATGGTTGTAAACTCTCCTGTTGAAACAGCGGCTCTTATGCAAGCTGATATTGAACGAAATAATTCCTGGGCTTATCAGTGGTTGGTAAAATTTAATCCAGCAAAGTCAGAGTCGTTATTAATTTCCCGGAAACTAAATAGACCAAACCATCCAACTTTAAGTATGCAAAACACAACTATTCCAGATGTGAAAGTCCATAAACATTTAGTATTTAGAATTTGTATAGCTAACGACTGCTTATGGCACGAACATATAGCACACAAAAAGGACAAAGCCTGGAAACGAATAACTATTATGCGCCGCCTCAAACATATTCTCGATCGGAAAGCATTAGACATTATATATTGTTCGTTCATACGACCAATAATTGAATATTCCGACGTAGTTTTCGATAATTGCTGTCATTATGAAAAAGATGACTTAAAAAAATTCAAATAGAAGCAGCACGAATTGTATCAGGCTGTACCAAACTTGTCTCGATTACTGAGCTCTACAGAGAGGTTGGGTGGGAAACATTAGATACTCGGCGCCGAAAACATAAACTTGTTCTCATGTATAAAATTACAACACATCTTACGCCTGCTTACCTTAAATATATTGTACCGGACACAGTCGGAGCTAATAATCCCTACCCATTACGAAATGGAGACGACATCAGAAATGTGACGACCCTCACAACAACATACTCTAATTCATTTGTACCGTCAACCATAACGGAATGGAACAAGCTTCCTCTAGATACTAGAAATGCTGTCTCTCTTACTTCTTTTAAGCATCTTCTAAATATAGATATAAAGAAACCAAATGGTGAAAGGCGCCAACAAATGCTTCATTCAAGACTCAGAACTAAGTGTAGTTCACTTAATCAACATCTATTTAAGTGCAATATTGTGCTATCATCCTTGTTAACTTGTGGTGCAATCGAATCGGTTTCTCATTATTTCTTAGAATGTCAACGATTTAGACACAAAAGAGAGGTTCTTGTCAGCACAATTGCTCCTTATAACTCCGCAACAATACCACATATATTATTTGGTGATGAAAGTCTTGACTTGGAGAAAAACACGATTATCTTCGATGCAGTTCATGTGTACATTAAATGTAGTAAACGTTTTGATACCTAGCTGTCTGTCATGTTCCTTGTCCTTTTTTTTCTTTCAACAGTTTTGCTCTGTCGTTTCTTCGGTCTTCACATCTTTTTCATCAACCTTGATGAACCTACTCTTTCTTTCTAGTTAACGTACATTTACGTCAAATTTTTAATTATTTTTTATAAATTGTACTGTTAAAATACATGTCTGCTACCTTAAGAAATGTTACACACTTGCTTGCAATTACTGCATATGGAGAAGAAATTTATAAGCTCTCGATCTTTCGTTCTCATCCTTTTTGGAACAACCAGACTTATTTGTAACTGTATATTCTATGCTAATGTATAGCGTGTTTGTTCGTAAAATAAAATATGTTTAAACTATACATTATAAATATACAAAAATATAGTCCTTCTATACAATATTTCAAACTATCAAGTAAGAGATGTGTCTACAGAAAACTGGCAAACAAACTAGGTGTGACAAAGATCGCAAACATGTTAAGACCTCATAACAAAATAAGCTCTAGTGCTTACAGCCTCTGAAGACTGAATTGTGACAAGATTGAAGATAGAAACGGGGATACGTTCTCCTGCATCCACAAAGCCCAAATCACACTGTTGCAGTATTTAATATAAATAAAACGATAAAAAACCTTAACTACTATGGTAGAGAAATTCGTGTTCGTATCCACTTATTTTATAACATAATTCCTGCTATAAGCAGAAATAATGATTGAATCTAGGTATTCAAGATAACAAGATAATTGGATAAAAAACATGTGCCGCTTAAATGTGTCACAAATGTAAAGATATTGCTTGTTAGGAACTCGAAGCCAAATGTTTGATTCAAACTTATCGGTTCCAATCTATATTAAGATTGCTTAATAAAATCGGTATGTTCTTAAATTTAATGATGAATATATTTTATGCCACTGACTAACATGTTAGTGGAAGCAAAAGCAGATGAAATAAATGATTAATGTGTAAGTACTGAAATACTCTTCTGACACATGGCGACGATAAGTTTGTTTTTGTGTTTTGGTGTTATGTCTAAATTCATTGTATTTTCTATTTAGTGTGGAAAAAAATAAAGGCAAATAATACTGTAAATATTCATGTCTAATATTAAATGGTATTTTCTAAAAAATATAGCTCTTTTAATCGCTTTATCAGTGTCGGTGTGTCTTTTTAACGCAAAACAGGCTATTGGTTTTGTTTGAAGTATTGGAGAATGTGCCAGTATTTAAGTGGGGTGTGCATAGGCAATCGGCCACTTGCCCTAAAATAAAGATTATAATAAAAGATAATAAATTGCGGGAGTTTCTTTATTCCTACTTATACTTTAAAGGTTATTTAATATATTTGAATAAAAGCAAAAATACACAAACCTTTGTATAGGAATCAATTACAATTTAGGCAGGTTGATGACAGTTGTTAATGTTAATATATATACAATTAATCGATTGGAAATAGTCAATATTAAGGCTTAAAGGTTTGTGATGTTATTACAATGATTTCATTGCGGTTAAGCCTAACAGTCAAGAAGGTAATGCTTTGAATAATGTGCTTTTCATGCAGCAGATCTCGTGAAGCAGATCTTGTGCAGCAGATATCGAGCGGCAGATTTCGTGAATCAGATCTCGTGCAGCAGATCTCGTGCAGCAGATCTCGTGCAGCAGATCTCGTGCAGCAGATCTCGTGCAACAAATCTCGTGAAGCAGATCTCCTGTGCTAAGTCGTATGTCTAGAGATCATTTTTATCAGTTCGAGTGTATTCCCTTATTTTTAAAAACTGCAGAAATTCCGAAAGTGTTTATCCTTTATGCATACAATTTAAAACTAATGACACAAAAAACGAAAACAGTTAAAGTCATTTACGTAGTCTTTGCTTAACTAAATCAAATGATTTTGAAATGGTCGAGTCATAATTTAATATTGATTTAAGTGCAAAAACTACAACCGCATTAACTCGTTGGCAATCTGTTTTGTTTTATCGTCTGATTGTTAAGTCGATTTATCAAAATTGTTAGACAATTATTTCAACAGACTGTGTAAAAGAAAAACTAATTACATGAAATCATATTTGTATGTGTTAGCTGGTTTTACATACACGCAGTATTTTCAGTTTACATCTTGGACTTTGGTTTGTCTTATGTGTACTTTTGTGCAATTGGATATTGAAAGAAATCATCTTCACTGTTGCAAACCGATTTAACATAATTTATCTTTGTGTCAATATTGATACCATCATTTATTTGTGACGAAAGTGTTACCGGCTGTTTTGCCGAGTATTTGCGCGCGTCTCCTGACAGAACATATTTTTCTAGAATTTAGATACAGATTTTTAGCATTAAAATTAGTATACTGTTCCAACACTTTACACTTCGCGAAAAAATTTCCGCTGTCTCGTTATAAAAATATTCAGTACAGTGCAATGTCAGTTAAATTAAATATTTGCTGAAGCCCAACACATGAAGACCTGCTTCTATACAGCTTGAATCGCCTGTATTATCACAACAGACAAGTCGATACTTTTTTCAAATAGAATTTCCTGTTACCAAGGGAACATTTAGAAAAACTATTGTTGTGTTCAATATTTTCAATATTTTACAAATTACATCGAACATCAAAGCCGGAGTTTCTTGAAACAACACATCGAAACCTTATCCCAAATTTTAATACGAACATATATCTGTTTGTGTTTTTCAAAGCCATGCCTTTAATATATATTGATATTAATATATTTCCTGAGAAGCAGCATTATTTGAACGTATTGAATATGAATATGACCAAAATATGTATATAACGTATTTTCTTCTGCAATTGTAGAAATGTATAAAAACTAAGTTGTAGTGATTGTGAGGGTGCGCATATCGAACTACATTTCTTTGTAAAGCTGTGTGTTTGGTTATACAAATCAACAAATGATATATGCCGAATCAGAAAGGATTTATTTGACACATTATATTGAACGATATGTACAAGTACACACATTGAATGTTTTTGATGTTTAGCAATACATATGCCACCTTTCGAAGAACTGCATGTGAAATCAGGTTTAATCACTTTTAGCAATTTAACAAGACAAACAACAGCCGAAAATAAATAAAAAACAAGTTTGGACACTTTTCTGGAAGCCTTTATAGTGTGGCATGTAAACAATATTAAAATGAATGTTGGTGTTTTGTATTTTATAACCTAGGCTAATGTTCAGCTCCATATTCTTTTATAACACATAATTTAGCAATTACCATTACAAAACAATGTAACGTGTAATCTAAGTGTAATGCTATTACTATGCAACAAGCATATAACTCGTGTAAGCAGTGTATCACAACAAACTAGGCGCTGTAAATATGTCCCCTATCCATTCCAGGTTTGACATTGGATTGTTAATGAAAACGATGGAAGGATGAGAAGTAATAAACTTGTTAACCCTATTTGAAAACATTGTATAACACCAAAAACATTAGTAATCGTGCCATAGTATTTCCTGTATGTTATATCAGTTTACAAACGCTCAAACGTTTATACATGCTCACTTAATGTTTAAACGCACACAGGGACACACTATTATTCACGTTCCATAACGTAGTTTTCCAACTTTAACAAACAAACACCATTAAGTGTAAAGTAATGGTAAGAAGTTTGTAAATTATTTTCTAATAAGGTACTTGTACGATGCTACAACTTCATATGTGATGTTGGTGTTTGACGCGATTTATGTTTTTTTTCGAAATATGTATATGCGATAACATATTATGTCAAATGTTTCATTTATGATGTGATGTATGCTTGCATAGCTGAAATATTTGTATTGGTATATTNCCTTAATACAATGCCATCTAGACTACGCATCATCTTCCTGGTTCTGTTGTCTTACACAAACTTTAAAAAAGAAACTGCAGGTAGCTCAAAACAAAATTGTACGTTTTATTCATAACTACCATTGTAGAACATCACTTCGTGTTGCAGATTTTAAGGATCTTACATTTTTGAATATTGAATATAGATGTAAACAATTGCGAATTAATCATGTATATAAGATTTTTAACAATATAGCTCCCAGTTATATGCACAACAATTTCACTAAATGTAGTAATATCCACTCGCACGGGACTAGATCTATTGATAAGGATGATTATCACGTACATCCAGTTGATACTTTTACTTCCAAATCTTTTTACCATAATGCAATAAAAAACTGGAATAACTTGCCAAAAAAAATAAGATGCACAAAGTCTAAAAATACGTTCAAAAAACTTGTAAAGAAACATTTATTAGAAGAAATGGAAAAAGTTGAGAAACAAGAGTATCTGTATTATTAACTTTTTATCGTTTTGTTTTAAATCTATAAACCATATTGTAATACATTTTTAAAATGTAAACCATATTGTTATACATTTTAAAACTGTAAGCCATTTTGTTATACATTTTTAAACTGTGTTTATGCAATTATGTCATGTTCATCATCATACGAAGTGTTTTCGTATTTAAAAACAATAATTATTTTATTATTACTATAATATGACATTGTGAGACCGTTGTCATTTTATTCCATCATATATTACGAATGTTTGATATAATATTACGTTACTCAGATCTACATGTGACGGCTTTGGACCCCGTTGGGAATAAGTTTTGTACGATCTTTCGTCAAAACTTTACGGGTTATCCAGTGCACTTTTATATCTATATTACAATATAATTTAATTTTGACCAATAAGTGTGATAAAGTGATATAGAATATTAACCATATATATATATACATATGTATTATTATCTATGATGGTTACTGTCTGTGATATTTCTGTATTGTTAAAAATTGTTTATATGGATTGTAGTATTTAATTATGTGCACAAATAAAATTATTATTATTATTATTATTATATACTTCTTTAAGTTTTCCGCGAAAACGTGTCGTCACCACAAAAATCAAAATGAAATGACGTCGACTTCATTCATGTGGACAATCAATGTGACGTCATACAATTTGTAAACATAAACAAAATGCATGCGCCAATGAGACAGTATAATTTTTTTATCATTCCGCACGTGATTGCTAAGGTAGCGGGCGACAGTATTTTTTGGACAGTAATTTTTTTCCCGCTGGGTCTGACAGTATTTCTATGTCACGATGGCCTATGGGAGTTTAGCATTGTGAATAAAAGTGAGGTATAATAACATATTATGTCAAATGTTTCATGTCTGATGTATGCTTGTATAGCTGAAATATTTGTATTGATATGTGGTCGATCTTTCGTTGATTTTCTTTTATTTTATACGAGTTATATATAATATAAAATTCTGATAGAGAGTCGATTACAGCTAAGTTTTTATCTGTAGCTCAGTTGAATTTTCCGTAAAACAGCATTTTCTTTTCCGATTGAATAAGGATCTTTGGTAATCCGACTTTGATTGCGTGGTATTTTGGACTGCTTTATGATAATTGTCTTCAAGAAAACAGAGAATTAATGCGTATGAGCATTAGACGCCGGCAATGTTGGGGCGCCTTTGAACTTAAATTGATTGCAAGTGTACGCACATCGTGCGTGATACAACTCACATGATGTTCATCAGCATTTGCTATGTAAAACAATTATCAAACTAATTACTTCATATCGTTTCATATTACAGTACTGTCAAAACACATGCAAGGCTGGCTCTGATTTATCATTTGTTATTGGTAACCTTCAATTAACTCGTTGTGTATCATTCAGTGGTCTTAAGAAGTGCCTATTTCTAAGAGTACTGTTTATCTTCTGGTATAAGTGCCATTAAGCAATCACAGAAATGAATGTAAAATTAATTTCCATAATCTTATTTGTATCTATACGGGACGTATTCGATGCGGTAATGGGCTTTCATCAACATTTCACCACCGAAACCCGTTTTCTGAGGATGTCTTCATACAGGGGAACGGAATTTATTTTTAAATGAAAAACACTGGACATATTTGTATTGCCTTTTTTAACTGTTACATATGCTATTTGATATGAAGCGTTCACATTCTGAACCAAAGGGAGGAAAAGAAACATAGTTGAAAGTGATCGTTTCATAATGGTACCCTGTGTAAAAAGAATTTAGTGTAATCCAACCTATACATTCCAGGTTTAGAACATAGAATACACTGCCTGTGATTTGTTCTTGTATCCTTCCTGGCAAATCGTTGCCTCTATTTAAACGTGAGCTTGACGTATGATTACTAAGCTTAATGGAAACAATATAGAATTCTCTTGTTTTGTTAGTTTTGCTATTAATCAAAATATCCACCCACATGGAGTTATTTTGATTGGGCTGGGTAACCAAGATATTACTATTTGTAAACACCATGTCACTTTCAGGCTAAACACCTTTTCGGCAAAAGCTTGACTCTACCAATTTCAGACGTTTTAATGACCATAATTCAACCATATACCGGACGATTTTGCTGAATGTTTAATTTGACTGCAGACTGTTGGATTTAGCGATCATCTTGAAAAATTGTCTGCCAACAGACAACAAGAAGGACTAGTTTTATTGTTTTTGTTTGGTCCGTAACATGTATTTTACAAACGATTTCTGCATTATTAAATTGTATAGAGTAAGAAGGAAGGGACTTGAATATTTTTGCCCTTCCTATTTTACAAAACGAGCATAAGCAAGCGTTAATCAGTTGAATTGATATCCTTGTAATACACGGCGTCTTACCGTGAAGATATATTCGACTAATACATTGGAAGGAACCGTCTTTAGTGCTGTATTTACTAACTGATCCTTAAAGTATTATTCCTCCTTTAAGTAAGAGAAACGCGCTTTTTTGGGTCAAATTTGTACTTTACTAAATTCGAATATTATACAAATCTGACAGGATTGGTATAAAACATTAATAGTATTATTTCTTTTAACATGGTAGACGATTACGGTGTGTTCATGCTGTGAGTTTTATCGCATATTGGTTGAATGCTTGCACGCGCTACCTGACAGAAAAATCAATGTGCTTCTGAATAATTTTAATTAAGCGTTTTTAAAAATACAAAACAATACTATTATCTGAAAACGTATGCACATTTGTTTAACATAAAGAATATATGTGTTCAAGGTCAACAAAAATAAAAACATTTTGTGATTACTTTATTATAGTTTTGGGTATATGCCATGACTGTATATGAATTTTACGCAAGGTGGACATACACATTTGGCAAACTTGTATCGAATGCTATTCGAATGATTTATAACCTGTTCTTGCATGAACGATGTTTTAAAAAAAAAAACATCATGCCAATGATCTTAAATAGAATGTATATTCTAACACGCAGGCGAACGCACTCCGATACTCATCCAAAGGCACGAGTTAGTAGTTATGTTGTTTCAAAAGCGTCGAATTCGTGGAGAGCGGAGACATGATTAAAAATACTTCGAGGCAAATTGTAAGACAATTCTTTTATGTGTTTTATTTCATATACCATTTGGCTTGCGTTATGAATATTTTATACATTAAAATGTTCATAAGACATCAGGCAGGACAAATATACGAAGGTCTTTCATACGTTGACCACTTAACAAAAAGGCATTTGATCTAATATGAATACTTCAAATGCAAAATAGTTTTTATTGCGAAGTACATTTAAATTAAAAGTTCACTGTTTTGTTAATCGCAGCGCAGAACTTTTCGTTTCAAACAGATGGTAGACGCCGGGTATACTTATGTCACCTCGTCTTAAAGTAGTGCTCCGACTTTTTACACTACTTTGTACCAGATATCTGAGTATATTGTCTCGATTGACATGCTATTTACATTACCAAACTTAAACATAGTATCGTCTTTTACAACAATCATAAAAAGTGCTTGAATAACAGCAGGTACATGTTTTACATCTAATTGTAATTTAGCATCAACTTATAAAGCGCCAAGCATACAACACGTTTGAATATGGTTCAAAGTCAATGCCAATGTGCGTCGTAGTGTATAGAAATGCAAATGATTTTTGTTTCACATGAAATAGCCGGAGCAAATTTGTAATATTAAGACTTCATTGTATAACAAGAATGGTGAGTTGTGTGGTGTATTATATAATTTTACCTAATCTATCTGCATAATGTCAATTTTAAGCCCGTAAACGTCATTCTATCAATTAATGACTCCTACGATATCCTGGGGATGGGCAAACTTATTGTAGAAGGCAGACAGCTAAATCAGACATTAATTTCTCGTATGTTTTTATCTTTTCACATAAAACAAGACTCGCATAAAACATGTACGCTATTGTATTACCCCGTGTATCTACTTGTAAAACATAATTCATGTTATGCTCTTGAAGTATGAAGCTAGTGTCAATTACAGTCTTGGAATTATTATAACGAGAAATTCCTAAAATAATTATGTTTCAAATGTACATTAAAAGTTATCTGTAAGAACATGTTATTATTCATTCATTCGATGCCGCTGTGTCTGTTGTTTTGATTTATTGTTATCTCAGAGGAATTATTATTTATATCAAAGAATATGTAAAATGGAACGTAATACAAAACATGTTCAGAAACTTATATGTAGCATTATTGGATGAACATTCGTTTATTTGCTTAAGGATTATGTATATAGCTTTCTATAAAACATATTGATTAGCGTTTTTTCTACGTTTGTTGTATATATTTTAAGCAACTTAAGTGTTTATCTGTTGTTTTTTTTTGGTGAGCGCAATCACAGGCTTATATTTATCGAAATTGCTTTCGATACATATTTCAGGTTTCGTTGGAAGACCTCGTTGTCCACTTAATACTGCTTATACTTATACGAAATAGTTAACGTATAAATTATGCTAATTAATCGTAATTAAAGGAATTTTTCTCTCCTGGTAATGACTCATGGTATCCTTTAATATTATGTGTTAAGGTGTTTGTGTGTGTGCGTTTCGTTTCGTTTAGGGGAATAAAGCCATGCTATTATTTGTTTAAATTATTTTTATCTACAAGCATAATAAATTGATTCATTTCATATAAACTAATAGAATCCTATCAGACTGAGGTTTGTGCATTCCAAATGTGTACATTTAAGAACGAAGAAGATGTACTTTTGTAAAAGCCTGAATACTCTGTCTGTCTTTCTGTCTGTCAAATGCAATACATGTCAGTTATAGCCAAATATATTTGAATGAATGTGAACATGTTACTAGTACCAGTGTTTCTAAGTATAAAGCATTTGCATGTACACAAATTGTGTGTTACTTATGGGCGAGTGTTCTCGTCGGGGTTTTGACACAATTTAACCGTAAACCGTGTGATTTCCAGTAAGATCTTATTAAAAGCATAAGGACGACATACAGATCATGTTCAGATATTCAACTTACTGCTGAATTGCTGAAAGATATCACTAAAATAAACACAATGCAGCGATGGATGTGGCAATACCACACACGCAAGGTTGCTATCCGAATGCATCACACTACTGATGGCTAATAAAGTATGTTTATTTGCAACTATACAATTAATTGTTCAGGCAATACAGTTGACATGCCAAACAATGCACCCGCTATTGATCAACTTTTCAAATACACGCGTTATGCATTCATATTTTGTTAACTAGATGCAACTGAGTAATTCTATTTGCCAAGAAATCGGGTCCTTAAACATATGTTGAAGAATTAAAAGTGTTAAACAATCGCTCTTTTACTCCGTGTTGAAATTTGTTTAGAAAACAATGGTGGTTCACGGATTGATTAGCATTTAATAGTGCGTGTATTACATAACCATTTTAGAATAAGTAAATCTTCGCGTTTTGCGTAATTTGAACACACACGTAACCCGTCTGTAAACCTAAACCGTCAATATAACTGCATTATAAAACATAATAAATCTTGTTATGTATTATGGGACGTCATTCATTAGTTTTTGTTTGTAATGCAGTGTTCCCTTTGGAGTCCAAAAACGCATACCATTTGAAGTATCATCAAAATAATAATTCAAGCAATTTAGTTTAAATGTATACTATTTAACGCAATGCATTTCTGAACAGCAAAATCTGATGTAATTGATTTGATAAATTATTTGTTTTGAACAAGCCTTTATTGATATCTATATGACAACAATGGTTCCGCAGCTGATATTTGATTTGGAAAAAGGCACTGGAATACGTTCGCTTTTACGCACAATCATTTCCAAATATAAATGCACATAATATATGTCATTTTAATAAATTTGAAGGTAAATAAATCTGTATGGAAATACGGTTATAATAATTCAACCATTAAAATGCGATGAATATATACATGTTCAAAAATCATTTATTCATCACATTATGCCATACATGTCTTTCCCTATCTTATGATATTGTGATGATCAATAGGGAAAGTAAACATCAAACATAAACGTGTTCAATCATCTTAAATATAATAAGTATTAAGCCATTAACAATAACACTGTTACAGTGTACTCTTTAACAATTTACTTTGTAGAATTGGTAAGTACAGGTCTAAATGATTATGTAATTCATCAAAAACTGAAAGAACTGTTGACGTGACAAGCTTTCAACTCTGTTCTTATTTGTTATATTCGTACCAAATAGTGTCTGATGATTAATTATGGTTATGTTAGAAATAAGTATACCGAGGAAATGTGAGGTCTGCATGAAATTATAAATATATGCATTCGACTGAATATTTGTTTCTTACCTACGACATGCTATTTCAAACGCTTGGTGCGACTGAAATATTCACTGTGTGTTTTAAATGGGCATACTGGTTTATTTCATTCTGTTTAAGAATATTAGGATTTGATTATATTAAACATAATGGTATGACTGAATTACTTTTTATCTGAGTAATACAAAATGCACTTTCCTGTGTCATATTTGTAACTTGTGAAAATCCATTTTCAATTTTAAATGTGTAGAATAATTTTTGGCTTTTAAAATATTTAAATAAAATAGATATTACTTCTATACCCCGTTAAAAGAACATAGGACAGATGAAGTAAAATTTAAGTATACATGCATATTAGTAATAATTGTAAAAATATAATTGAAACAACAGTATCTAGTTCATTCGTTATAGATACAATAGGGAAATATACACACTGTTTACATATACTGTAGGTAAATTATATGGTGGAATGTAATTTATATAAAGTAGCAATGAAAGTTTGAAATCTTCAAAAGAGCCATTCCATATTATAAAAATGCCATTCAAAAACTTAAGACAAATAAATGGTTTAATAGACGTATTGCTTAGAAAATCTTCCTTATTATTTTGCCATAAAAGGTAATGCATAATAAGTTGCCATAATATGTTAAATAACTTTTTTTATTATAAATATACTGTCAGAAAAACATCATTTTCTGGTGGAAAATGAGTTTTAAATGTATTAGTTTAATAAAATACTCTTTAAGTAATTCTCTTCTGTGTCTCTTCACAATTTGATGTTAAGCTATTTTAAGAAAAGTAAGCCATGTCTGAAAAAAATTAAGGATAACCAGTTATGTGTTTGTGGACGATACCTTGTTTTTTTGTTGTGTATAGAGTAAGGTTTAGCTCAGCAATGTTTGATGGACGTTCTTTTCCCGCTGATAAGTTTGCAGACGATGGATATGCAGAAATGTTTGGTGATAGTGGCTTAACCGCTGATTGGTTTGCGGCAGATGTATGTGCTGGGTATTTATCAAAATATTGGTGGTGGTAACAACAGGATTTTGTGCTTGAACTAAGGGTACCGCATACTCATTTATTAACATGACAAACCTTTCAAGTCATGGCCGTAAACTAGGCAAACTATAAATTGCGAAGTTGCATGTTTTTACAGATTTGTAGGCGCTAAATAAATAACACTATCAAAGCCAGTGTGAGTCACAAAAGTCATCAAAGCTTATTGAAAATCCTCCTTCTTTGTTTTGTTTTAATTAACAATTTACACAAAAACTTAACACAAACTGTTTCTTTTTTCAAATATGACATGATTGCCTTTACAAACGATTGATAACACTGTTATAATAGGGGGATAATATTGTACATGTTACATCAAATTAATAAATGTCTGCCTGTTCACGCAGTGATGTTGACTCAACAAACACCACCATTGACACTAATTTTGGATATCTTTTAAACAAAGCAAAACATAACTTAATTGGATGGATAATGACTGAGACAAACGACAGCCACAATCTAGGAAATGCAGTGCGGGATCACTAATGTATCTAAGATACAACTCACGTTTGGCTTTGTTTCAAAATTAAACGTTTGGTATAGTTATATATCTTATGTCATACATATGATGCACTTGACTCCTATTGGATGTAAACATGATGGTGACTTTGTTCCAGCACCTTTAGTTACATTTTGAAACATGCCTAACAAATAGTGTATTATCATTAGGCTTAATAAGTTGAAAAATGAAGTCTCATTTTTTGATGCTTAAATAAAGGTTTGGAGGATAATCTCGGCGCGTTTGTGCAATTGTCTAGCCGGAACAAAACTAATCGGAATGCGCACGATTCTTAAACGTTGATTTTAATATTTTAAAGATATAGACATTGATTTGGTAAAAGATGTCAAAGTGTCATTGAATTTTTAACGTTATAATTTAACAACGTGAAATTTTAATGCTAAGTGTCTGAAACGTGGTTGAACATGGATATGTTAAACGTTCTGAAAATACTGACTTACTCTGTAACATATTTGTTGCTTAAAATAATTGTATCTTATATGTGATTATATGATATCACTAACAAAAAATATATGAAACTAATTATATAACACAAACATATCTAATAGCTTCATATTTTAAAGAAATTTGTTTGCTGCTTTTAAATCAATATTGCACAACACTAATATTTAAAGTGAACACAATTCAGACGGGTATACGATACAATATACTATCTAAACAAGATGCAATCATCAATATAACACCCAACAACACTTAAATACGTTTATACCATTAGTACTAATTTATGTATTCCTAAGTGAGATTTAAATGAGATGTGTATAGTTCCAACGGACACACACTTGATACCCAAGTTAAAAAAAAATATATCAGATTTATGGCTTCCATCTTTGTCCTTTACGAGAGATATTATACCGTTATTGCAGAGCAACTTACATTAAACACATCGTTCATTATTTGTATTGAGATTTGTTCAATAACAATTAGTAATATTTATTGAAATCGGAGAGTATTGTATCTAAAATAATCACTTCATTAGTTTTTCTCTAAACATTCGTTTATCTGATGATTAAATAATGTACAACAGCCTCTGTACTACAAAATGGAGGAAAATTAACGTTAACCTTTCTCTATAAAATAATAGTTTAAACTAATTCTACTGGCGGGGCTCCGTCGCGGGGGGAGGGGGCGTATATTTGCTGGCTAGAAGAAACTTCTGGTTCTCGTTCCTGAAGTTGGTATCCATTAGTGTTTAGACCACTGTTTTACTACAGTACATTAGCAATGCGAAACTTGTTGCTAAGGTATGATGAACGGAATGAGAGAAGTCTTTATCTATAGTTGTGCAGATAACGTAAGGTAAAATGATCCTATAAAGAAAATGATAACTATACAAAGCTTTGTGGCCCAGAGTCGAAATGACTTCGATTGCGACGTGTTGCTTTGGTGACGGAAGCTTTGTAAAAGCTGTTTAGCCTATTTGATAGTCGCAAACGAATGTGAAGACATATTGGTAATAGCCAGCTTATAACTATTTAGCTTAAAAGCTGTCTATTAATTGACAATACAATATATTTGTGGTGAAACACGACCATCAAAAGTCGGTAGAGAACAAAATCAGCCTATTAAACAATAATGACTCCAGTTAGGTTGAACCTCGCGAATCCTACAAAAGAGCACACTACTGACCACATAAATGTACACAATACCGAAGAAACTGCAAATGCATGGCGATGGTAGATGACGGCTTGAACTGGAAAAATGGTTGAGCAGTATATAAAGCCATCAATGCTTACATGTAGCTTGCAAAGGGAATGCAATATACACTGTGTCTGACAGTGATTTTCAGCAAAATGTCAGCGAAATGTCATTAGATTTCCAATGCATCCTACCGCACATATCAGAATCCAAACAACCCCAGAGTTATTAGCGATTCTATTTTATCACACCAACATTGATTGTCTATAAATGTATTCTCCATCCCTGTTTCTTTATAATAATAACAACAATATATTAAACTGAAATCCCCAAAAGCGCTCTATCTATTTTGCCTTGGAAACGAATGCAACTTTAATTTTTAGCGATATATATGCTATTATCACTTATCAGCATGAATTTTCTTATAATTATTCTGATAATATTTCGATTGGTTAGTTGTCAGTCGTACAGTGTTATTTCAACAAACATATCAATATTACTTTCTGATGATTGCATGATTGCACACTTAAACTGTTGTTGCCATTTACCATTAGTTCAATAAATTCCAAATCAAAATCTGTTTAGAACGACTCTCAATTTATTTAGTCGTGTGTCAAAGTATTATACAATCTAGTCAATATAACATGCACCTTTAGTTGACCAAAAACAGAAACGAACATAATTACACAAAGACACTAGAAATGGCGCGGCAGAGGCCGACGCGTATCCCCACGCCGAATGTTTGATCTAGGTGTGCCCCAGGGTTGGTAATGGGGCCATGCATAGTTGAGATTGACCGTATTGTCATAAGAGAAGTTCAGTATCAATTAGAAGTGAATTGGTGTCGAAATGAAGAAGTTATAGTAAAAGGCAATTTTAGGTGGGTGTGACCTATGTGGACAGGGCGCCCCAGGTTTGGTAATGTGGCCATGCATAGTTGAGATTGACGGTATTGTCATAAGAGAAATTCAGTATCAATTTGAAGTTAATCGGTGTAGAAATGAAGAAATGATAGTAAAAGGCAATTTTGGGTGGGTGTGGTCTATGTGGGCGGGGCGCCCCAGGGNATTTGGTTGACAAAGCATGTGAGAAAAACAATACAATGACCATGTACACAAGACAGAAACAATTAACAGAATATGTGTAATTAAAGGCAAATTTCATTTGTGACAGACAATCATTCATTTGTTGCACTCTGCCTGCTGTGAGTGATGCTTAAGTGCCAATTACCTTCAACAATTTGTTTTATAAAAAATCCCTTTTTATAGTTTTATTGTTTCAGATACTACGTCGTTCAGTCGCATTTTAAAAAGAGATTTTTCAGTTTTAATGAAAAAGTACATGTTACATTATGGTGAATAAAAAAAAGGCCGGTGACCCTATGTTTTTTTATTTTATTGCTTTGAAATCTATCATTAACATTGAATTATTATAATCTGTCATTGCTTTTAAATTTAATAACGATTTTATAAGGTGAATGTTAATTTACACTTGTATAACATTAGTACCACAAATAAGAAATATTCTAGGTTTCAAATGCTTTAATCATTACATTATATTTTTTGTTTAAACAATGTTTTCTGATCAGACAAAACTAATGAATGCGCCATTTCTGCGTTTTTTGTACGAAAATTACATATACAATTCAAAGGAACGATAAAAAGAGACACAGCAGATTGATGAAGCTTGCTCCTCTTTAATTCCTCCTTCCTATCCCTCTGGACTGGTCAACAAAGAAATGGGTGGATATGTGACTTGGCGTTTATTATCAATTTTTATATGACCAAAGGCAAATATGATGATTGGCCAATACACTATGAACTGAACTGTGGTCTAAGATTTTTCCCTTACTCATTTCCAAAACCGAAAGTAAGTCAGACACGCATGCAAATACGACAACTTGTATGCGACAATAAAGAATGAACATAATGTTGTAATAAATATGTAAAACCAGAAAATATTACAGAATTATTTATTATAATAGTATTTATAATAAAAACGGTCTCGATGGCATATTTGATATAATGTCGTCCTAGCTATCAGAATTCCTAAGTCTGATCCCCGTTGGGACGGAGGGAGCGTTCTCAACATCTCTTAAGAAACTAAGTACTGGTTCTACCAAGAAAACCGACTCGAGACTACAAGTAGCACTCCTGTCTTGGAGGGAAGTGAATTATTTCAAAAGCATTATAGCTATGAAACATGAGTATTCATTCTGCAGTGTTCACCATAAATAATTCTGATTATAATGCATGTTGATGAATAATAATATATTTTAAATTTATATTACCAGTGACAATTTCAATCCCAAGCGCCAGTCCAAGGATTTCAACACCTGAAAATAACACTATTCCACTGTCAAATGGTACCACATATTAGTTCACGTTCCTTACTTTGCGTGATAAATATCTTACACCACTTTACTTTTATATAAAGTAACATTTTTTTTAAAAAAATCCAATTTGAAGGTCATATCCCTTGGGCTCGTCCATATTGGAAGTAGTAAAAATTTCACTATATGTACCAGAGACTCATTTATGGAATAAATGGTCTGCTGATCCAGAGTAAGTGCATACCTTGAGTTTTCAATATAACGAGGCTTGATAGTCAAAAAGCTCCTGTTAGAAATGAGGCTACCATTAATGGTCTAATGGTTTATTTAATTTCAGCTTTTTTTATCAATACAATATAATAACTAAATAAATATTACTTATGTTGTTTTGAAAAATTGTCCAATTTTGCAATCTAAAGTAGAATTTTCGCACACATTTTACTAATACTAAATTGCAAAGCAAATAAACAAATCTGCAACACATTTCAAGAATACCTTATAAGTATTAACATTAGAATATTATATATCAATTCATATTTAAGATTTTGGAAATTAATTTTTACTGCCATAACTGAGAAATACATTATTTGAATTCTTTTTTCGTGCAGATTGTTTACTTACACGCATCATGTTATACGCGTAATTGAAATATAAAAGGGTAAGTAATAGTGCCTTATATCATATAAATAAGCGATTATTTGTGTCGTTTTCCTTTCAATATAAGATGTTATCAACGTAGCATTTCTCGTATATATTTCCTTCGTACAGCCCACATACATACCTAACACAAAGCATATTCCCTGTTTTATATTCTTGCTGTGATATGAAGTTTGTATGGCAGAGATTTCTTTCAATGTACAGCTACTTGGCAAAGGCTCAACTTGCTACAAATCTTAATTTGTTTTTGGATATGTTGATTGCCAGTTTTGTAATCTAGTGTGAGTTAATTCATAAACGGTTAGTCTGTATTTCAATGCTTTATGTATATCAACTTAAAACTGTATATTCACATTTGATATGAACTGTATATTCACAGTTGATATGGATTATTTGACAAAACGAAAGAATCTTTAAGATCATCGTAAATTACAATACATATTTATCTATTCAATTCTCCTCTTTATTCAAACAGCCATAATTCATTCATACGGGTCAAATTCCAAACCTTTCGAATATTTGACAACATTAATTTAATACGAATAGGAATATTAAATATTATATAACATTCCATAATTAAATTCATACGTTCATGTCGCTAATGCTAAACTTTGTTCGTTTTCGTTCAAAGTGTGCTATTTTAAATACGGTCTGATACTATTAATATTAATATATGCCATTCGAGACAAAATTGAAGCATTTAAAAAAAAACATACACCGAGACGCAAAAAACACAATGACTGACCTCATGACTGAATGATAAATAAGTCGTTATTGTTGTATCTATGACACACCAAACCTGCTGTACTGATCGTATGACATATAGCACACTGCAAGCATCATGCGCATATGGATTAATAAATAACTGGTTGTATTGCTTGGTAACGTCGTATTATGAACCAAACTTCCATATCAAGATTCATAGCGTCTCATTGGTAATATTTTAGGTATTAGAAATGCCTTCCATCTAAATGAAAACAAGGGCGCGAATTATAGTATGAATGGAACCCATTGAACAGTAATTTAAGCAGTAAATTGGATCATTTTGCTGTTGGCAGATGATTCTTACTTTAAGGGTTCTCTCAATTGTGTATGAGACTTTCAAATGTTCATTTTCATATGTACATTTAACAAAAAGAATTGGACAATGTGATCTCTTATTAAGTGTATAGAATTTAATTGTATGTTTGGCGTCAACTAAATTGTATCCTTCACACATTATATGCCATTAGCGGCAAGTTTATAGAAAATAAAACTTGCATTCTTTTGACATTCCAAACAAGATATCTTCTCGCTGTAAGACATAACTTTCCTCAATGGCGGACGACTATAGATATTATTCTGTCAACTCTACCAATTCATTGCTGCCGGGGAATTTAACATTCGATCACACGTATAAATAAATTTTGTATTTTTTATTACATGTAGCAAAGTCTTAAGCGCAGGCCTCCTGTAATAAAAACAAATATCACGAATTCCTCAATGATAGAGTTAGCCAACTGTTTTTCAATGAAATTATCACGGTTTTATTTACTAATTTGCTTTAGGCTTACGATAATTATTAACTTTATCAGTTTACTTCGATAATATATAATCTTGATTTGAAATCTAGTTTAACGGTTAATATCAATATACAAAGTATATGATCAAAAGCATCGTTTACCCGTTCGAATGATATAATTCTAATTATATTAAACCACGCTGAGAAAATGTATGACTTTTCATTGAAGCGCGATCAGGGCTTTTAAAATAAGAAACTAGGCTTATTAAAGCTGGTACTGCAAAGAGATAACATCGATTGAATAGATAGAGTACTGACTAATGATCAAACCTCGAGATCACAATCTCAAAGCAAGTGTTATTAAGTGCAGCAGAGTTATATCGTTAAGACTGAATCAGTTTATGAACGACGTTTTCAGCATCCAATTTGACATACTTACATTTACGTTACCGTTTTAAAATGTCACTTCAAATGATGAATTAGAAACACCATTAACCAATAACGTTTTCAAGAAAATGAAACATTTCAAAACCAAACAATTTTATGTTTAAACAACGTTGTAAATCTTGTGCGTAGTTCATGAAATAATTGTAATTGTTTCAATAATGTATTAGTGAGAGAAAGAGGTTACATTTGTTGAAGTAGTTAATTCAAAACAAGTCCTAGCATATCGAACTCATTGGGAATGATATATATATATATTTCCATGCGAAGATATTTTACCTCGACATTGTACAAGACAGGAATCACAAACTGACATGTGCAATATCCCATCACGTGTACCTCACTCTGCCCTCGGGCAGAATAGGTCTTGAAATCCAAGGAAACGTACTACGTACACACGTTAATATAAACAAAAAGAGCATCTGGAACTAAAATCCATAAAGTTTCTGGATAATTACCAGATAACAGACGCATTTCTGATTAATGGTGACTTTGGTGTGATCCATACAAACGGTACCTGAAGGCAAATATAGACGTCAAGGTTCGCACAAAGTGTTCGATGTGGATGGAATTGGCTTCAGAGAAAAAAAGAGAAACAATACATATACTAATGCGTATTTTGAAACGGAAACGTCATCAACGATTGTTTTGATTGTTGACTGCTAGGTCAATATATTTGTATTAGAACAAGAGCCCAGATGCATCGTTAATTCTTATAATTTTTGGAAAAGAGTCAATACTTCGTGCACATTATATATCAATACAGTATGGTTGTCAGCTAAGAGAGTGAAACTATTTCGAAGCAAGTTTTTTTGGTAGACTACGAACGAATAAATTGTTTACATTGGAACCATCAATATTGACTTGAACCTTTGACGATACCGCCGATCAAAGCACCAGGGCTGCGACGAATACCGATGTATATAGAGATAAACTTCTTAAAACTACTTATGGGATTTTAAGGTCCATGACACGCTTCATGATACTAATGATAACGCACAAAGTGAGCACTTATTTCGATTGTGGTCCTTGTCATTTAGCTCCATGAAATAGAGTCTAAATGAATTTTGATATAAGTTAACACACACAAAATAGCTATATATTCTACTCTAAAAATTATACATGTATACATGTAAATCATGTACAATATGTATATAAACTTTTATCGCTATGATAAGAGTGTCCAAAATCATACACATATCACAGACATAATTATCAGTAAATTACAGTATCAAATATTTTAAAGAGAGAAATATATTTAGCTTATTTGAAACGTCTTAATTCGGATTAAGAACTAATACAGATGCCCTAATTAGTAACACGAGGAACACAATGAGCTGTTAGTTTAAACCTATTTATTTAAGATCGATTATATCGTAAAAAACGAAGGTTTATTGAAACGCTCTCGAGTCCGTTTCCTTGGACTAGAACCAGTACTTGGTGTCTTTGAGGGAGATCTAAAGAGAGCTCCCACAGTAGGAATCAAACCGGTGACCTCCCGGTCGCTAGGCGGGCACCATATCCACAACGCCAATGAGCAGTAACCTAGTGTGTGGTACACACAACAGTTATTAAATAAGAATGAATGAGAATATGTCAAAAGTCAATAAGTCTTGTGGTGTATGAATGTAACGCGTCTTGAGATACAAGTAAGTAGTCAATTTTTTTCTACTTTAAAACATGTGACTTCACATAATGTGTTCGACTCTTTTGTCAACTGCTATTCTACTGAACAAGGCCTTTATATCAAAACACTGTTAAACTCATGAACGACAAGACGACTTTAATTTTTACATAAAAATGAGTTATGCTCTGAGAAAAAAGGGTGAAATGCATGCGTAAGATGTCGTCCCAGATTAGCCTGTGAAGTCCGCACAGTCTAGTCAGGGACGACACTTTCCGCCTAAACTGGGTTTTTGCTAAGAGGAGACTTCTTTGAAACAAAAAATACCATGAAAGCGGACGAGTCTTAACGCACATCCATTAAACCCCTTTTTCACAGAGCGAGGCTAAAAAATAACTGATTAAGTAAATATGTAATTCTCCAATGGGATGTGTTTTGTACTTGACGACGCAAAGCCGTAATGGTTCACACGTGCGCACTTCAGTACCCGAGAATGTTTTGCAGTAATTTGCGTTACTCCGTACACACTCAGAAGTAAGCACAGAAGATAATAGAAGGCGTATATCGGTACATCACTTTCTCATGTAAAAACTTTGTTTAAATAATCATACGTCTTTAGTTTAAATGGCACAGATATCCTGACTGGGTAATTTACGTTCCTGAAACTAGATTGCTGAAATTGTAAAGGCAAACAGATCATTCTTTTCATGCCAAAATTGTATTGTATAAATATACATCTTATCAAGCTTAGGCATTTAAAAACGTTTGCTGTAATGGTTTAACATAACATATACAATTATATCAATTGCATTATACCATAACAGTAAACCTTTCAGGTTGTTTGTCTGCAAAAAAGAAAGTGGCCCAAATTCTCTCAAAAGAAGGTTGCTTATCAGTGTTTATACACGTTTAAGTTTGCCAATATCTCTATTTAAAAGATCTTATGTTTGTAAACACTGTCAAAATAATTATTTACGTGTCTATTTTAGCGATTTGTGTTTTATCAATTACATTTTTATTTTATCGATAAACATTTGTTATATTAATCAGCTTGCTTGTTTATATCTTTTGAAAAGGAAAAATATCTTAAGCAAAGCTTGAACATATCCGATAGAGGCTTCGTCAGGTAACCATGAGTTTCTGTGGCCGTTGAATACGCAGGCTGCTTTATATTCCAGAATAATGCCTGTTTTTTTTTTATATTACATTGGCACAAATAATCTTACAATATTAAGCATACGTGTGCTTGTTTTGCCAATAGTGCATTTTGTTACACAATTATAACATTAATACGTTCTGTTTTCGTACAAAAAAAGGATTAGGTTGACCAACACATTAATGTATAAATTATATCTTTGGGCAAAACGTTGTGTGTTTGATGTTATCTTATGAAATATTACACGAATTAAAGACGAATGTTTATCAATTTATAAAAACATGTTATAAATCAGTTATAAGTTTGGAATTTACAATCAATGTGCATACATGCCAAATAATGTATAGCAAACGAATTGTGTGAAATGTTAATTTTGGCATTAAATCGTCGCGAAAATGTCGCTGCAATGTGATGTTACGATTGTAATTACGTCATACGCAGCACGTGTGAATTATTATAGTGTGAATATACATACAAACACATCTTAATATACAGTTTATTAAGCAATTAGGCGTAACGGTGTACAGTGTAAACTGAACACGAGCTGCAGGCATAATTAAGGATCTATTTCAAAGGGACTTGTTCAAGGTTTATCAAAATGAGAATTTTTCAACTGTTGTCACAGATTCAAGAAATAAATCAACAATGTACATGTACATCAGTGTGCGAAATAACACTAATGTTGCAGACTAATACTGAAAATACACTTTAGTTTACGAAACATCATCGTTAAAAATTGATAAAATTATAAAGCGTCTCAGACGCGAAACGATCTAAAAATATCGATTTCTTGTGTTATCGTTATATTTTGTAACAACACGTAGACAGTTATACAAAGTATAAAATAAATGGCAACCCATGTGAAGACGGATGGCCAGGTCCGCACATAATGAAGTCGTAAAGACTCAACGACGATAAGAACATCAACTCTGAATTACACACATAAACACGTGAAACGGATGGCTGAGTGGTTTCGGCACTTCGCTTTTACTCCATGGGTCAGTGGTTCGAGCCCTGGTGTGGTTAACTTATTTTTATATATTTTTTGTTTTAACTTTTATTCTTGTTTTTATATTTTACCTCTTTAGTTCTGATGTTTATATTTATCAATTTAAAGCATTTAATGACAAACTTAAAAACATGCCAAAATCTGTGAACAAGTTTTTTTAATTGCTTAACTACATCTTTAATTGCTGCGACTGTGTGCAAAATGAGCTCGTGTCCTTTTATTAATATACATACTTTTTCGCCATTTCCAATCGCAAATATGACTTGAATCATTTTTTCC
Organism: Dreissena rostriformis; assembly: GCA_007657795.1. Classification (NCBI taxonomy): domain Eukaryota; kingdom Metazoa; phylum Mollusca; class Bivalvia; order Myida; family Dreissenidae; genus Dreissena; species Dreissena rostriformis. The sequence continues at coordinate 244,306 of VMBQ01000136.1, forward strand.
GTATATGTATATTCAATATTATCATCGAAAGAACATGATTTGTAATATGTTGTCTGCCATTTTTACACCACATATTGTATTACGACCTCTTCCTGAGATGCGGAATGTACTTCGGTGTGGAATTTTAATATTTTATGATGCTGGGTTCTTAAATCTTGTCCATAAGAAGGGATTTACGAAAAACGTGTATTGCGTTCATTTAAGGGCTAATATCAGCGCGTCTAAGAAAGTTGGGCTCACTTGTTGATTTGGATAATTTTTAAAGTAGAGTACACAAAAAGTATGAACTTCGTTGAAATCTCTCTAAGGCAACAGCTGTTGCAAGTCGTTGATGAATTGTAAATACGTTCACAATATGAGGTTTTTCCCGTTTTCACTATAATATATATATATTTCGAAAGCAAGGTCTGTGATTGCTTTGCTTTTTATGAATACACACACCCGTTTATTATGCAATTTATTGTGAGTTCTTGGTTCCACTTCAGAAGCATAGTTAAATAATTGTTCTTGCATACAGTGCTTGGTTAAACCAAAATAATCCACATATTATTTGTGATATAAATGAATGATAATGTTTTTATAAATATTCACAGAATCTTAATGATTGCTTTGATATATCCGTCTGTCAGTGGTCGTACGAGTGTAACCGCATACAACGTACATATATTTACATCTATAAATCGTGGTTCCCAGCAAATCACATGCCCTGTCAGTAAAACAGATATATCCACCTCAGTACAGCATTACATACCAAGTTTTCTTCCAAACAGGAAAATACCTCGTCCTATAAGAAAGTGTTTCTCATACTGATGGATCTGACGTTTCACTTTGCTTATATTTATAACAGTACGTATGCAATGTTCCAGTCATTTTGGCATGACAGAAACACATTATTTACGTTGTGTTGCCCATTTATTTACTGCCAGATTGGTACGGTATTTAAAGTCTGATTGGACACCATTCATATATGTGCATAATTGCGTAAAGAAANAGCAGGCTCTTACGAAGCCATAGCTCACCACAATCGCCCGACAAGCCAATCATATACAGCCATCAAGTAGCTCTGGAATACATCGCACAAACCCGCTGGGAAGGTACCAGATAATAACAGTCCTCGTTAAATTCACATACCACACACTGTCATTGTTGTTGATTATTTCTACCAAACCTACGTTATTTAAGTTAATAGTATCAGCATGTATGTCGACCTATTATCGTCGATTATACTACGTTTATAATTATGGCTTGTTATAGTATGAATTTTTTCATCAAAAGACATAATGATTGTTTCAATCCTTAACTATGATAACTTAATTCTTTGAATCAATAAAAGAATTTCTATAAAACCTATTGATGTAAATTGTACAATATCGTTGAAGGGCATATAGTGGTAAAAAGATATTAGTATAATTATCTTGGTACGTATCAATGTGATAGAAATGGTAAAGTACAGTGTATTATTAAAATAAATCTTTGAAACAAGTCATCATTCCTTTGATCAAAAGTAGGCTATATTGACAATTGTTAAAATATGGAGACAAATGTGTCTTCTTTACTGACATAAGGCCAAATTCTGCAGATACTAATTAATATTTTTTGATGGTTTCGGACAGTCTTGAATTCACCGAGAATTTTCAAATCTATGTGGGCTAGAATGCACCATAAGTATACATGTATTTAAACAACGGTTTACTGTTCTGGTTTCTATAGGTGTATAACGTATGTCTTAATCATCAGCAACTGCTCACAGTAGGAGTGTCATTGGCAGTTAATGGATCTAGAAGGCACACCCGGTGGGATACAAAATTGGTCATGCATAATTAGTTATTGTAACTCTTATGACTGACCTATATTATTTATAGACCAATACATCTTTGTTGTTGCATACATGTTTCCTTAGTTTAAGTGCCTTCTTGTTCATGTAATGAGTTTGCACCAGTATACCATGTTCATCCTTGGAAATACCTTTCAAAAGAAATTCAGTTACGGGTGTTTAATTGGGTTCTTCAAAGTCATAAAAATAACATATATTTTGACGTTCCATGTATGAACAGTATATCTAAAAGGGCCTACATATCCATATGAACACTTATTGATCACACCTTGCTCCAGAATTATCATACCCAACGTTGTTGTTGTTGTTTGTTTTTTCATCAACATGTTCTCTTCTTATAGTCTATCAAAAACAAAAAGTTTAAATTTTGAACACAATTCCATCTTTTATAAATAAATTAGACGGACTTCGGCACACATACTATGTTTATATGTCAAGGAGAGGTAACCATCATTGCTTTTAAACCGGCGACAAGTATTCGACCATATTGCGTTATTTAACAATTTAAATACACTTTTAAAATATCGTTTGCCAAAATAAAATAACCATGCATGGATAAATAAATGTAATATATAAATAGAAATATGACCTCAACATATATGATAGTCAATAACGAAAACCATTCTCAATATATTTTATGTTTATTAGATATTTCTAAAAACAAGAATTAAATCAAAAATTGCAAAAGCTGGTTCTTTCAGAATCGTGCAAACGTTGCAAAATTCAATAGTTCCTTGTTAGTGTAGTATTGTTGTATATATCTTTTATTGTCAAGTATTGTAAAATTCAATATGTATGTGATACCATCTTGCTTTTTATTGCACAAGATACATTTAAATGTACATGTATATTGTATAATCGCTTATGGCTATTACAACAAATGCGATGTTTATGGAGTAAAAAATACTGTTATGTTTCAAACGTTCATATATGTGTGCAATAGTTAAATACCTATGTGGTAAAATTGTAATATATTTGTGTTCTATTACAATTTGCATCATTGGATATATTTAAAGCGAGGTCACGCTACTTTTTCTGTAATGGTTGTTCTGTTAAAGTCACTCGATGTCTCTAACTAAGTACTTAAAAATTAAAAGCGCGCGAACGTGGGAGCTCGATACGTGGGAGCGAAATCCCGTAACATCGCTTTGTGTTTTCGTGTTCTCGCTTTTGTACATCTAAGGGTTGAAAATGCGAAGACAAGCATCGTAATCTCATATACAAGCGTTCAGGAATGCGTATTTTGCACTAGCATCAAACGCTTTCGAAGATAAACATATGTTATTGCATTTATTGTGAAAGAGCTTTCAGTGACATAAGTGAAATAATGCTTGAATTATTTTCGTTGTCTTTGTCTTTTAGATATGATACACGCAAAAACAAAACATAATAATGGCTTAGTAATCAGATAAAAAATATTCCCGATTGTCAAAAAGCTCAATTATTACAAGAACAAATCGGGTACAAAATGATATGTAGTATAAATAAATAAAAAAATAAGTCGTTTATATACAAAATGTGGTCATTTTTTCGCAAATCAACAACAACATTGTATTTGATGATATTTAATGTATGCTAAATATAGTTTATTCAAATGACTTGATTGGGAAGATGCAACCAGAAGGCGATAGTAACCACAAATATCGCAATCTCGAACTACGATCAAGCGAAATCGCGAACACACGATGCGAGATTGCGATATAAATTTCACAATCGTATACTTTCATTATAGATTCATGAACCAAACAAATTATTTGGATGCAAAAGGCTATTGTTTTTAAAAGTAATATCAAAAACTATACATTACACGATGCCTTGTCAATTTTTAACCGGCAAATAAACTTCGCACAATCACAATAGTTTAAAATTAAATAGAGACGAGAAATGTATTATAAACAAAGCCAATCGATGTTGAAATAAATATTAGGATGCCTTTTGTGGCATGTAACAAAAGAAAATGACTAAAATTAATGTTACATGACTTCTCAGACTAAGATTTTTCCGTCACCTCAAAGTAGATAACTCTAAACAAGTTTTTATCGACACAAGGAAACTAAATTGTAAATAAAACGAACACAAAAACAACTAGAAGAGAATTTCCGAAATAAAAGTAAATACTAAACATTTACTTAATCTATCAGTAGCAAACATGTAATACAAACTCATGACACCATATTTATTTTAAGAAATGCTAAACATTATAATTTAATTTAACATGTTTTACTTAAGAAGCTGATAGGAAGATGCAAGAATGAAGAATCAAATGTCAATTCAATTAACAAATAAACATGTGAAGTAAGTTTGCGAGCTCAATATACAATTGTGCATTGTGTTTAACTTGGGCCCTTATGAATTGGATCGTCCCACTTCTGTAGGCTAACATTTGTTTAATTCTGTGAATGTATGCACAAGTCTGTTAATGAGCAATATTGTTCTTAATCATGGCAATATCTAGAGTAAATGTAGGATATATGATTAAATCATTGTCATCGCTCAGGTTAAAATGCAAAAAGTTATTGGTAGACATTAAACCATGGTTCTTCTTCTTCCAATAAACGTCAAGCCTCGAATACGAGTAATGTCGAAGTTGGTGAACTATGTACATGTNTGACATTACTATGGATCACATGCTCAAGAAGTTTGCAGCATATAGAGGACAATGATACAGGTCTGTTATTCGACGGTTCGCTCCTGTGCCCCTTCTTGAACAGTGGCGTTATGAATGCCTCTTTCCATGCTTTTGGGATTTTACCGCAGTCTATAGATATTTGAAATATTAAGACAATGGCATCTACTGCTTCTTCACATACACTCTTAAGCAGTATCCCTGAAATATTGTCTGGTCCGGTAGCTTAATGGATATTTATGCCTTTTAGGAGTTTTAGAATGCCTTTCTTATTGACAATAATAGGTGGTACTTCCTCAATTTCATCTTCAAGTTCTGGAGTGTTTGATAGGTCTTCTGTTGTGACTACTGAAGTAAACTGATTGTTAAGAATTTCGGATTTCATTTTACTGTCACTATGGAGTGTGCCATTTGAGTTAAGTGGTGATACACCATTAGAGTCACAACGTTTAGATTTTATGTAGCTGTAAAATTTCTTTGGATTGTTCTTATTATTCTCATCCATCATGTCACTAATGTATTGGTTATGAGCTTTCCTGCATTCTTGTTGGCACTCTTTCTTGCATTGTTTGAGCTTTTCCGAGTCTATAGGATTTTTACTTTGCTTAGCTTGATTATAATGTGTTTGCTTCTTTGTCGATAATCATTTGATGGTTCTATTAATCCATGGTTGGCTGAATCTTTGTGTTGTCATTTTGCTTGGTACATGTTTATCTAGAAGTTCTTTTGTTTTATTTGAAAAAATTCCCAGAGAAAATTAAAATCTTTACTTTCTTGGTTCTGAGTTGTGAATTCTTCAGTAAATTTCTGAAAGTCTTGTTTCATATTGACTATGTCAGCTTTTTTCTAAAGGTATATTTTCCTTTTGACTGGGCGTTTGTACTGGGCACTAATTTCTGACTCTGTCAGTACGATTTCGTGGTCACTTATACATGGAAGTGGCTTACAGGTTTTCACAAGGGAGGGTCTTGATGATGCAAACAAATCCAGTGTGTTTTCATTTCTAGTTGGAAAGTCTACTAGTTGCTTTAAACCACAATCATTGAGGGTAGAAAGAAATTTTTCACTTATTTCTTTTTTTGTACTGTTAGCTAGTTATATTGTTGGTTGACTGGTAAGTTCATATCACCTGTCAGCCAAATACAATCTTTAGGGTGTTTGTTTGTTAAATGTTCAATTTCAATACAAAGTTGATTAGCATAATCTGTGTTGTTGTCTGTTGGTCTATATGCAATTATTATAATTAAATCAAATTAAATCAGAGTGTTTTCCTTGGATTTGCACTGCAACAATTTCTGTCTCCGCATTGGTGGTTGGTAGCTGAATACTGATGAGCGTCCCTCTTACGGCTGTAAGTACGCCTCCATAACCGTCCTTGCGGTGTCTGCGGTATACTTCATATTCTTCGGGAATAATCTCACTATTAAATATTTTAGGACTAAGCCATGTTTCAGAAATAGCTATGATATCTGGTTTGATTTTATCAATTTCTTCCCACAAAGCCTCTTTCTTGGAGCAAATACTCTGAGTGTTCACAGTCAATATAGAAATGCAGTCTGGTTTGGTCTTATTTGTAGCCGATATGTCTTTGTCGTTGGACTTTAAGAGTCTTGTCCTCTCGAAGGTGTTACGTACAGGAGGACCCCTCTGGGGAGCGTCCAAACCACTCCCACAGGAGGATCGGGCTCTGTGAATACCTCATCATCTAGATGTAATGTAGACGGAGGTGCAAAAGAAGATGGAGATCCTATATCTGCTGATGGACTGAAGAGACGGCCTGTGCTAACAGTAGGGCTATCACAATTTGGACAGAACCATGTAATGTTACTTGCAGAAAGAGAATTTAGTTCAGTCATTCCAATGTTTGAGCAGTCGGCGTGGCCCCATTTCATGCATTTATCTCACGCTATACTTGGTTGTTCGGTTTAATTGCCTTGTCGCATTTTAGACAATGGTATTTAGGTGGACGACCACGAGGACCTGGGTTTGGTTGATAGTCGGACGAATTAATTATCAAAAGGAGGCACAAGTAGGTCAAGCATGTTTTTCCATAGTATGATGCATTCTGTACTCTAAAAAGGCATTTTCTGTTGTTCAGGAATACCCCAACCTGATGTTTATACTGTTCGTCTGGATGGTAATGGTTGGCAGTAAATTGTGCTGTTCACAAATGTTCTGCTCTGGGTCAAATTTTGAACCAGTTATACAAAATAAAGTAGTTAAAAATGCAATTGTCAAAGCTGGAACAATGGATTACAAATTTCGCCGGCTGATGTTTACTTCCGGTTCATTCGGATTACTTCTTTTTTCGACATGGCGTCTATGGCAATGAAGTATAGACTGGAATAATACGATTTAAAGCGAAATCAAAAGTATAGTGGTGGTATGGAAATACTTCCCTTTATGAGTTTTATTGATAGGCATTCAATATTTGTCGCATCGGATCGATTGTAGCGAGTTTTTCTTAATTTTCTACGCCCGATTTGTATAGTACGTGTACTCAACGACGCATGCGCCTCGTTTTAAGTGTGCATACTCTGAAATATGAATATGTGCCCAAATCTGTTGGGCATTAAAGGTAATCGTTGCATAATTACCACAAGAAATCTAAATCAAAAAAGATCTTAGCCAATCTGAATTAGTCTATAACGAAAGTACTTAAAACTTTAATTTAATTGCCACATATGAAACCCACTGAGAGTACACATTGGTTCATTGTTTGCGTGTTACACTGTCATGTTCTACTGTATATCGATCGCTTACTTCTACCCCTTGTTTGAATGTAGTAATTTTCTTTATTTTACTGGTTTGCTTCTTGGGACAGTCTTCAATTGAATAATCTAAATCGTTAGATTAGTGAGAAAATCTTAAGGCTACCGGTAATCGGGTTCTTAACGAAAGTTAACGAAACACGAAAAAACATTGTTACAAAAATCAGTCAAAAATCCGTCTCCCATTAGTTCTTTTAATAGTTTTATGTCGCAGTATTCACGATAATATGAATCACACTGAGATTTCCATTATTTAGATAAGTGTTTTTTTTTCCACACGTTTGTCTCAGTGTGTGCATTTTTCACCCACAAAAGAGATCCGTTGGTCGTTTAAATTGAGGAGTATTCATGTTTACGCACATCAGGTTAGTTTACACTAAATCGAATTCCCATAAGATCCATTAGGAAACGGCAAACGTTTACGGCATTTTGCCTGCCGTTTCTTAGCACCAGATTGGGCAAGCCTAGTATCAATTTAAAGATGAATATGTCCTAAATCGAAATTTTTGCAAAACAGCGTACGTACTTTTACGCACAATTTGCGTGAAAACATTTAAAGTGAAACGCACTATTAACGTTTTCGTTGTAACATATTTCAGTGACCAGGTCACCAGGATGAATATATTCGTCTACCAATATCGGAACCATTCTATGTGGATAGTGCATGTGTGGAGGTGTGGCGGGTATCTTCCTCCACACACACACGCACACACTGGTCTCCTGGAGTGATGTGGGCCAGCAAGGTGACACTGAGCAATTTCTTCAACGTAAAATAAGGCCTGCATATTGCTCTGAAGATGAGATATCAGTCAACAAAGTGCTATGTGCACAAATAAATATATATTGCGTAGAGGCTTCACATATGGTAGCCACAATAACACAACAACGCCTGGGTTTGAGGGCTGTCCCATTAAACGGCCACTGGGCAATTTTGCGAAACCGAAATTTCGCAAACGTATGTACCCTTTCGCTTAAAGATTTTCACATTTAAGATAAGGTATGCTATAAAATGCTTCTTTGTGATCATTAATTGATATTTTTTATATAATAATTCCATTCCTTTCATTATTATTTAAAAAAAAAATCAAAATTGCCATTCCAATGGGATTTTTGGATTTACAAAATAAAACAAACGTTGCATAAGTTGATACTATTAAAAGCCATTTAATAGAACCAGAAATTGTTTTCATTTAGTTTTAGATAACCTGATGTCTTCTACACATATAATTGAAAATTGTTCATAATTTCTCGTAAAACATTTAACCTGGAGTAAACTATTCTTTTTTAATACGGGTTTGCAGATTTTTTTAATATCGTGTTTCAACATGCTTTTTTTATATCAAAAGGGTCACGGAAACAGATCCCATTCACAATTTATTGTGAAAAAAAGGGTATATCAAATGTAACTGAAAACATTCTCCAACGTAATCGGACTTTTTGCATGAAAAAGGAAAAGCAAGAATCAGTTTGATCAAATATGGGTTCAAATTAAAATTATAACGGCTCATTTGAAATATAATTTGAAACAATCCTTAGGATCACCAAATTGGTTCCTCAACGGTAAGTCATTACGGATTTCAGTTTCATTTCTTAGTGAAAAATATCAGTGTATATTTACCCAAATGATTATAGTAGAATTTTACCGTAACAATGGCGGATGAAACGGAGCCGGTAGGATACGTTAAATTTATACATTTACACTTCTAATGGGGGTTATGTTTATTCTCCAATAAAATAATATATTTAATAAATAAATCAATAGTATTCGCATCGCGGTGGCTGGTGTTACGGTTTAGTTTTATGTCAAAAATAATATGCAACATATTTTCGTGACATATGTTCTTGTTATTGTAACAACTTAAACAAGCATTACGGTTAGATTACAATAATTCCGATTCCCAGAGGGCCCGATTATAATACTGCAAACTTTCTGAGCATTATTCTTGCCTTTCCTATATATCACATTTTGCATTCCTATATATCACATTTTGCAAGCCTGGTATCATTTTAAAGATGGATCTGTCCTCTTCAAATAATGCCTTAAGTTAATGGCCACCAAAAACATAACCTTTTCGCTAGTCCATATAAACGGACTCCCAGAGCCTTTTATAATTTTTGCTGTGGCGGCTCTGGGAGTCCGTATGCACCCCTTCATAAACACAAGTGCAGTTCAGCGCAGGGAATCAGTGCGCTTCCCTAAACAGACGTCGTTCTAGACTAATTGAGGAAAGTAATAAATAAACTTTCAAAACATGTAAAATTTACCTAAATGGCAACCTACAGACTTTATCCTTTGCATGCACCCTAAAAACACAACGATGTTTCAACACACAATTCTCATTGATATTTTTATGTTAAAATTTGAAACAATGTATTCTGTGTTGAATATTCGAGATCGTTATCAACTTAGGCTAAATCACATGACCCAATGTGCAAAATATTGGTGTATTGCAACCTAACCAATAGCGACACTTTCACAGGTGTTGGGCACGTGGCCAAGTCACTTTAACACTCTCAATATGTCATAAAACAACATTTTGTATCAAAAAAAATTAAAAAAAATCTGATATAATATATATATATACAAGGTAGGTATCTCTTGACACAGAAAAATCACCTCCATCAACATTTTAAGCGATAAATTGACTAAATGGCGGTCGATTTTCGTAAACTATGTACCATTTTGTTGGAAAAGGTTGCCTCGTGACGAAAAATGACCACAAATGGCTACTTACCAACATAAACTACAAGAAAACACTTGTCGAACTCGTTGAAATGCTAGGTCGGGGATCGACAGACCGATGTTCAGTGCCGATTTTTACTATCTAGAGTAAAACTATCAAAATACCACAGCTACCGAAAATAATCCGCAAAAGTACAATAAACAAATACGAGTTTATCAACTTACAACACAGATTTGTCCTGTTGTTCACACCAAACACTCATACTAGAAATGGCGCAGCAGAGGCCGACGCGTATCCCCACACCGAATGTTTGACCTAGGTGTGCCCCAGGGTTGGTAATAGGGCCATGCATAGTCGAGATTGACTGATTTTCATAGAGAAGTTCAGTATCAATTAGAAGTGAATTGGTGTAGAAATGAAGAAGTTATAGTAAAGGCAATTTTGGGTGGGTGTGACCTATGTGGGCAGGGTGCCCCAGGGTTGGTAATGGGGCCATGCATAGTTGAGATTGACCGTATTGTCATAAGAGAAGTTCAGTATCAATTTGAAGTGAATCCGTGTAGAAATGAAAAAATTATAGTAAATGGAAATTTTTGGTGGG
>VMBQ01000136.1:255519-313964 GCA_007657795.1 Dreissena rostriformis
AAAAAAATCCAAATTTAAAAAAAAAAAAAAAAAAAAAAAAAATGTTTTTTTTTAATTGGGAATTTTTTTCCAAATTTTGGGAAAAAAGTATACCTTTTGCCATTGGGAACATAGCCGTTATTCGGCTATAAAATCGGGCCAAAAAAAAACCTGCTTGTATATATATATTATATCAGAAAAAAAAATTTGATAAAAAAATGTTGTTTTATGACATATTGAGAGTGTTAAAGTGACTTGCCCACGCGCCCAACACCTGTGGACACTTTAAGTCAGAAACATTGTGACAGTTTTCCATAATGTTAGATAGAGCATACGAAAGATAAACAAAATAAATAAAAGCAATTATTTCTTGCTTTAATGGTACCATTTGCATGAGTTTGTGGTTAAGACAGGTAAAAGTTTTTGCGGTTTCAGTGTTCCTTAGCCCTTTCATTGGTGATAAAGTTTTTTTACCTTTGGACAAAAGACGGCGCATTGCAACTCTCAGCAACCCTTTGGGTTATAAAGCTGAGTGTTGAATTATTGCAACTTCTAAGAAAGTAAATATCCACTGAATGCAGACTAATAGAAAACAGGGTTCTACCACAGGCACTCAGCATTAGTAGTTAAACCCCCCACCCCAGCGCTTCCCCTAGCTTTAAAAAGTTGAAAGTCCTGACTTCCATGCCTTAAATTTTAAACACAAACACACACCATTTTTTGGAAATGTACAGGAAGTTGGTAAATCTTGGTCTTTCTCGGAAAAGCCAAGACAAATTTATTCATCCTTTAAAGCTTAGACCAAGGAATTACCATTGCAAAACTGAACATGCATGAATCACGTTTTCAATATCAGCGCATTGAGTTGTGATTTTAACGGTTAAATACACCTTTGTTCTCTGTAGAAAGATAATATTGCCTTGATATGCAGGAGCTGTTATACGATTGGTTTAGCATGTTGATAGCTAGACAAAAGAAGCCAATTTTATCGGCGAGAAAGATGTTGCTTTATGGCTTTTTAATGGGAAGCGGCTTTCCTTCAATGATGTCAAACTGTTCATTCACACTGGTTAGGAATTGTGCAGTTATTGTATACACCTTGGGGTGGGCATGTATTCGCCTGCCTGAGCGCTGATTGGCTGATGCGATTACCAACAAGAATTTGACAGCTAAAAAAATATTGGTCTCTCGCTTAGAAATTCATGACATGCAGTTGCACCTAGGCGGAGTTAACGGAGTCAATGATTGGATTTACTGTAATGGTTTGTACGTGCTAACAGTCTACATGCAGATTATTGGACATCCTATGGACTTCCACCATTTGTAAAATGGACGTACAACTGCCATTTTTGGGTGTAATTTACACTCAGATGTCCACCCCCCCCCCACCCCATCCCCCAATAAAAGTTAGTGGATTTTTTTTTCAAATTGACCATTTGTTATACAAAATAACAACAAAAAAGTTAGTAAAAAAAAAAAAAAATTTTACTTAAAATAGTAAAGCGGTCATCAAACAGCAAACTTGCAAAAACATTTACTAGAATCGATCTGATTTGTGTTAAACATAGTTATTATAATATAATCTTCTAACATGACAAGGAGTCATTGTATTAAGGGCCATCGTTGCACACATTTTCCTCCCTAAGCAATTCTGGAATCAGTGCGTCTGGGACCATTCATCCTGTAATGGAAAACAGTTTGTACACTATTTGAAGCAATATAATGTTATAACATAATTCAACTGAAAGATGTCTGCTATTATATTGAGCATAGCAGTGATTTTTTTGCCCAAAATTACAGCCTCTTACACTTACAGGCTGTTTCCCAATTGCATAAAGTAAAAAAGGCTGTTTCCCAATCGCAAATATAACATTTTTTCCCAAAACTCTGACCAAAATTTTCCAAAAAATATGCCAAACTTTTCAAATAAACTCAACTTTTGGTTTATTAAGTATATTATACAGCAACTTAATCCCTTAGCACTTCATAGATATATATTTTAGAAAGCAGTTAAACATGTTCTTATAAACAATTGGTATACTGTTATTTATAATCACATTATTAATGTTTAATTTTTCCCAATTTCATGGCCTATCGTGCCAATCAAAAAGGCAAAGGCTGTAAAGTATAAAGCGAAAAAAAATCACTGCATAGCAAATAACATATATATAGCATATAACAACCTAAAAAACAAAGTGATGCCTGACAATCTATTCATGTTAATTTAATTATTGTTAACAGGCCAGCTTGCTCTGTTGGTAAAGCCCTGAACTACAAATCTGAGTATTGCGGGTTTGACCCCTGGCCCGGTCAGGATTGGTCACGAAAATCTTTCTATGGCCAAAATTGGCCATTCCTGTCCGAACTTTGAATCAAGTAGAGCAGTAACTGTTGTCAGTCACAGCATAAGTATGTACATTTTATACTCGTTAACCAGCTTACCCTTACCCAGCAAAAGTGGGAGTTGCAGGTCAACTGACCACAGTTATATGTCTGAAATGTCATTGAAAACGTCCAAAAACCCAACAAAATAAACAAACAAATCTGTATGGGTGGCTTCAACAGAATTCACAGAAGTCAAACCACAATAACATCAAAATACATTCAAATATTAAAACAGACTACAAAAAGTGTTCATTCAACATTTGAAAAGCTCGAAAATTACTAAGAACAAGACTATTGCCAAGCAATATTATGTCCCCTACAGGTTCCACCATTGTCAGACTTTTTTAAAAATAAATATTTGTTGCCATAGCAACCATAATTTTTGAGGTAGGAACAAAATGAAACTAGAAATGGCGCGGCAGAGGCCGACCCGTATCCCCAAGCCGAATGTTTGACCGAGGTGTGCCCCAGGGTTGGTAATGGGGCCATGCATAGTTGAGATTGACCGTAAATGTCATAAGAGAAGTTCAGTATCAATTAGAAGTGAATCGGTGTAGATATGAAGAAATTATAGTAAAAGGCAATTTTGGGTGGGTGTGGTCTATGTGGGCGGGGCGCCCCAGGGTTGGTAATGGGGCCATGCATAGTTGAGATTGACCGTATTGTCATAAGAGAAGTTCAGTATCAATTTGAAGTGAATCGGTGTAGAAATGAAGAAATTATAGTAAAAGGCAATTTTGGGTGGGTGTGGTCTATGTGGGCGGGGCGCCCCAGGGTTTTAATGGGCCATGCATAGTTGAGATTGACTGTATTGTCATGAGAGAAGTTCAGTATCAATTTGAAATGAATCCGTGTAGAAATGAAGATATTATAGTAAAAGGCAATTTTGGGTGTGTGTGGCCTATGTGGGCCTGGCGCCCCAGGGTTGGGAATGGAGCCATGCATGGTTGAGATTGACCGTATTGTCATAAGAGAGGTCCAGTATCAATTTGAAGTGAACCGGTCTAGAAATGAAGAAGTTAATGTTAAATAACCTAAACAAATGAGTGAAAATCTCTGACCCGGCCCCAACCCAACCCCCATAACTTTTGACCCAGGGGTCAGATCAAAATTCCAAATAGTGCAGGGTCGCACATATGCTCATAGCTACCATGTGTATAAGTTTCAAGGTTCTAGTGCTAATAGTGTAGGAGGAGATAGTGGCCAGGACGGACGGACGGCAGAGATAACCACAATATCCCCACCTTTTTTTCAAAAAGCGTGGGGTTAATGACGTGCATAATGTCCATATTGCCATCTATCCATGTTTCAAGTTTCATGAAAAAATATGAAGAACTTTTAAAGTTATCGCAGGATCCAGAAAAAGTGTGATGGACAGACTGACGGAGCGCAAACTATAAGTCCCCTCCGGTGAAACCGGTAGGGGACAATAAAATGAATTCCGTTTCTACATCTCCTTTATAGAACATACAGGTAATCTAAAATTCATTCAGACAGTATTAAGAGTTTTGGATATTTTCCTCGTTTCTGCATATTGACATGTATGTTATATTATGACACCAGTTTCACATTTTAGGCAATGAATTGGTTCGTTTTACAAACTGTTCATCCCTTTAAAGTTTATGGCCAGTACATGCAGCAGCCATTCAATAAATCTTCAATTGGCAAACATACTCATGGACGTTAATAATATTTAAGACTGAAGAGTTTAAACTGTTTCTTATTGACATGATTTGCTTTACAATATCCTTGGTTGACAAGACTTGGTATGAATGGAATAAACCCTGGTGTAGTAAAAAGGGAGTATTCTGTGAGTGTTGAATATAGAAAAGTTCATTTAGCGAGGCTTAGAAAACCTGAAGAACCACGAGCAAAAAACCTGTTTTTGTATTTAATTTATCCCATCATTTTCTGCAATTTCTGTCTTCATTTCAAAAGTAAACAAAAGAAAAATGCTGAAAACTATACTAAAACAACATTAGCATCATGAAAGTAAACTTATGATGTTACTATACTGTCTTTTCTGTATTCAGAAATGTTGATTCACCAAAATGTATGAAATTGGGTGTTACATGTATTTGGTTATTGCAGGTATGATGATGGGTTAACATTAGATGTTACATGCTGTGTTATTGCTGAGGCAAGACCAGCCACCTCATACAAAATATATATGAGCTGGTCTCTGGGGTACCAGACTTAATTCATCATTTTCATGTGCTTAAAATATNCACAATATCCCCACCTTTTTTTCAAAAAGTGTGGGGATAACAAAAGAAAAATGCTGAAAACTACACAAAAACAACATTAACATCATGAAAGTAAACTAATGATGTTATAATACTGCCTTTTCTCAAAATATCTGTATTTAGAAATATTGATTCACCAAAATTTATGAAATTGGGTGTAACATGTATTTTGTTATTGCATGAAAGATGATGGGATAACATTAGATGTTACATGCTGTGTTATTCCTGAGGCAAGACCAGCCACCTCATACAAAATATATATTAGCTGGTCTCTGGGGTACCAGACTTAATTCATCATTTTCATGTGCTTAAAATATCCTCCAAAAATAGACTGTTTGGTCTGCACATACTATCTGGTATGACACTTTTGGCCTTCAATGGATTTTTTTTTAGAACATACTTCCTTTAAACAAAAAATTCTCCGAGGGAAACATTATTTGCATTATTTTAACGACCTCAATGTGTGTTTTGCCATGGTTCTTTAAGATGGCCATAAGAAAAGAACATTATTGGCACATATTAATTTAAATAAATATTTTAGGATGCTTTACGCTGCCTTCATACTTACAATTGGTAATGTCTATAATCATGTTATATGGTTACATTCCAGCAAGTGCCAGCTCAGATTGTGGAGGAGCCCCTGGATCTGATACGGCTCAGCCTTGATGAGAGGATCTACGTGAAGATGCGCAACGACAGAGAACTCAGGGGACGTCTGCATGTAGGTTATATAGAACAGAATAGAACAAGCATTTGATTTTAAAAAGGAGCCTGGCTCTGGGAAAAAGGGCTAAATGAATGTGCTTATACTAGTGTCGTCCCACATTAGCCTGTGCAATCAGCATAGGCTAATCAGGGACGACACTTTCCCCTTAAACTGGATTTTTTCAAATAAGAGACTTCCTTTAAACAAAAAAAACCAATACAACCGGAAAGTGTCGTCCCTGATAAGCCTGTTCAGAATGCACAGACTAATCTGGGACGACACTTTATGCACATGCATTTAGCCCCATTTTCCCAGAGCAAGGCTCTGGTCTGTTAAAAAACGTGGCTGCCAGGGGGTGAAGCAGTGAAACCTTTTTAAAACTATTAGCCACACTTAATTCCAATCTGTATGAAACTTGGTCAGAACATTTGTCCCAGTGAAATCTCGCCCAAGTTTGAAATAGGTCAATCGGTCAAATTAAAAGAGTGAGGGTGAGTGGCAGTTTTCCTTATATGGCTATACTGTAATCTTGTGAACCCTCTATAGAGTT
The DNA here is from genome assembly GCA_007657795.1 of Dreissena rostriformis. Taxonomy (NCBI): domain Eukaryota; kingdom Metazoa; phylum Mollusca; class Bivalvia; order Myida; family Dreissenidae; genus Dreissena; species Dreissena rostriformis. Next base: position 261,386 of record VMBQ01000136.1, read on the forward strand.
CACTTTTTTTTCCTCATGATGTCTCAGCTGAGTTTGAAAATATTATATATACCAGGCTTTTATTTGATTGGAGCCAACTGCCATCTTCTTTGCTTAATTTTCAAACTTGCTCACAACATTTGTTCCAATAATGTCTCGACCCTGATAAAATCTGTGTCATAATATGATATTATGAGACGCGTTCTGAGAAAACTAGGCTTTATGTATGTGCGTTAAGTATCGTCACAGATTAGCCTGTGCAGTCGGCACAGGCCAATCAGGAACGACACTTTCCGCCTAGACTGGACTTTCATTTAGAAGAGACTTCTATAAAAGTCAAAAGTGTCATTACTGATAATGATTAGCATGTGTGGACTGTACAGGCTAATCTGGGACAATACTTGACGCAGATGCATTAAGCCCAGTTTTCCCAGAATGAGGCTTGTATGATGTTACATTGTTTATATGTTCCAAGGCCTATGACCAGCATTTGAACATGATCATGGGAGACGTCGAGGAGACGGTGACGACGGTGGAGATAGACGAGGAAACATACGAGGAGATATACAAGGTGCATACTGGCATTCCTATAATATATGAGCCTCGTTCTGGAACACTGGGCGTAGTGTAAAGGGTCGTCCCAGATTAGCCTGTGCAGTCTGCACAGGCTCTAGGACAACACTTTCTGCCTAAAATGGATTTTTGTTTGGAAGAGACCTCCTGTAAACGAAAAATTCCTTTAAAGCAGAAAGTGTTGTCCCTGATTATCCCGTGCAGACTGCATTAAGCCCAGTTTTGTCAGAACACAGCTCATATGCTTGCCCAAACATATATAATTTCACCTTTTCACATATCAAACTGTCATCTGACTGTGAACATGGTCTGCACAATTGCATTTTTGGCATAATCAAGACTTGTGTAGTCAAGTCTTCTTTTAACATTCAATGAAAAAGCCCACACAGCGGGACTGCGGCAGTTGTTCGTAGTTTACTGTCATTGCGTATAATCGAGACATGCATAACTTCAATTCCACTGAAGGGGTCAAGTTTTAAGGTCGCTTGTTATAGGTTTGAACAATGCATTTGTTCAGAATTTTGAAGAACATTACTTAAAAAGTAATATTATGTTTAATTTTGGGTTAGGATTAAAAAATGAATGTATACTGCTTGTATTCATTAAATGTAAACTATGAAAATCATTGAATGTAAAAACTAAATATGAAAATCAAGCAATTCAGCTTAGCGAGATAACTCTGAAGAGCTGGTTTAAATATTGCCGACAGAGTTAACTTTCTTGTTAATTAATGAAAGGAAAAACTGCTCGACAGACCAACGGTTTAAATAAATTAATCATAGAAAGTAAAGTATGTAAATCATGAATGTCAATTATGTTTAGCATTAAATAAGAAGGATGTTAATCTTTCAATGTACAACATTTTTAGCGTTATATGTTATGTATGTATAACTCCAGCTGCATCTGATGGGGATACAGCTTTAATAACAATTTATGATTTTGCATTTTGGACAAGTGCTTAAGGCTCATAGGTTACAATAGAATAAATGATAACATGAGATACGCTTAAAACATAAATCTGGACTGCCCCCTAAGCACAAGGTCTAGGAATGTTATGCTGGTTTAAAAAATTGTACAACTTTTAAAACCCAGCCTTGATGCATCAGAAGTTTTAAGAGGTATGAAAATAACAGCATAGCATTTGGCTTGACTTAATTTTGCACTACACATTAAAAACATATTTCATAATGACATCACAATTGTTAAAATTTAATAGACTGAGTTAAGAGCCATTTTCAAATGAATGAAATCCAATTGGGTTAACTATTTTAAATTAGCTGTAAGCCCATGAATGTTTTATGTGTGTTATTTATTTTTCATGATTTTTGGGCTCATTTAAGAAAATAACATTTTTTTTTTCGAAATCATGGCTGCCAGATGTTTGAGCAGTTTTCCTTTAAAAAAAAATGTGAAATCTTGTGTACACTACCTGCACATGACTGATGTAGTAGTTGTTCCTTTAAGTCTAAGTTATTTTGACAAATACAAATCTGTTTAATTCATAAAACATAAAATATATTCATCACATATTTTTGTTTTTCATTTCAGTCTACAAAGAGAAACATCCCCATGCTGTTTGTGCGTGGAGACGGCGTGATACTGGTGTCTCCTCCCATGAGGACCGGCACATAATTGACTTCTCTTTCATCTTCCATTTCATTTGTTATCACACTCAAAAATAATAATAATATTCAATTGTGGAATTTCCGTGTTAGTTTGCAAGGGTAGTAACTAATGAAGAGTCTTGCACAGGAGAGTTACATTTCTTAGATGGCTTTAATAGTGTACACTTTTAAAATTTGGGTCAACTCCTGAAGGCTCAAAATAGTTAAGCATCAACTTCTTCATATTTTTTAAAGGGACTTAACTCTGACAGTCTTACCAGTAAAAGCTATTAAAATATTGGTTTTAGATTTGTTTTCATAAACTACTTTTTGTGCCAGTCGGTATGTATTTTGTATTCATACTGTAGCAAATGTTAAGAGAACATTAATTGTCCAAATAAAAATATAGGAACACTGTGATATACTTTGTTGTTGTACAGTGCTTTGCCCATGTTCAGTGAAGCACTAGCTTTATTTATTCCAAGCAACATACACTCTGCTATAGGTTGATGTAATAAATCATGTGCATGGTAATTATAAAAAGACAAAAGGAAGATCTTTGTATGTTTATCTAAAACTGTGAGGCAGTTCCATGCTTACAAATTGAGGACAAATGTCCTTTAACCCTTTCCCACTCAAAAAGCAAAGTGAAAATGGCTTTTGAAACCAGCATAAAACCTGAACAGCCTGTGAGTAACTCGCAGTCTGTTCAGGTTTTATGCTGTTTGCTACTCATCAGTACCTTAGGGTTGGAAATAAAGCCTTTAAAACATGAATCTAGAAAGAAAGATCTTAAGATTTCCATAAGTTTAAATCAAAGTATGGAAGATTTTTTTGGCATTGCTGTCAAAATTTGATCTAGATTCGTGTGATGATTACGAGATGAACATTATACGCCTTTAGAATTATGCAAATGTTTGTATTTAGGGAAGGCCATGTATCTTACAACAATGATTTTAAAGACTGTTGCACACCACAAACTGAAAGGAAACCAATTTAACACAAATGTTTATATAGGCAGTAAAGATATAAATAATAATAATTTTTTCCACATACATTATGAAAAAAAAACTACACTATGTTTAATTGTTTGTCATGAATAACACTGTTTTATCCATTCGCATAATTTAATAACTATAATTTAGGGTTTGCGCAAAGTGTTCTTAATTAACAATGTTTGATTTACGGGCACCCCAAGTAGGTTGAAGAGTTCTTTGCCTGAGAAGTTTGCGTGTGCATGCCAATAGTGTTGAAACGTTTCTTGTGTCCATCATAAAATACAGGATGATACATTTTCTATGATGTATTGATCAGCTATTGAATCATTTTCTATGATGCATTAATCAGTTATTGATTAATTTTTAGCTCAACTATTATATATGAAATATATATAGTGGAGCTATCCTACTCACCCCGGCATCTGTGTGAGCGTTAGCGTGAGNTTTAAACATAAGCAATCAATATGTTTCAATTATGGTCCTCTTCCATTTAGAATATGACTATATTACCTTGACCTTATTAAATAGGAACAATTTCCCCCTGATGGCTTACGTAATACTGTCAAGCACTCAAATAGTCGAGCGCACCGTCTTCTGACAGCTCTTGCTTTATTCACGACGCAATTAATAATTAACCTTATTCTCAATGATGCATTGATCAGCTATTGAATCATGTTCTATGATGCATTGATCAGTTATTGATTCATTTTTCGTCCCGATCAATCAAGTAATTGGCCTTTATAAATCACGTACCTGGTAGCCATCCGCATGTACTCTTCCGATTGACGACTGATCGATCGTTATATCCGTCTAATTTTCAATCACACTCTTATGCCCAGTTTCTTTACATTACACGAGAATTATTCGCCAGTTCATTCTATGTTAATCTTCTGTTTGGCTGCTTAAGTCCATAATTACTCTGATCAATAATGGGAAGCTAGCAAAACCGAAAAAAAAAACATGTGTACAGTTTCAGTTTTGAGACTTGTATAGATATTCCAATATATGTATGGTTCGGATGTCAATTTAATTACTTAGGTATTATAATTATTTGTTTTAGGGGCGGGAGACGGGTCGCTTTTAGAGCCCCTTGGTGGTACTAATGTTTGTTCACATATGTCGCGTTATTATGTTTACTCATTAATGTGTGTCCTCAACTCAATTGTCAATAAATAACTCGCATGACTCTTATCTTCACGGTGATTCCATTAAGTTAGTTTAAGCATATTTATTTTTGCTCGATTACATCGAAAGCCTAAGGCTTACTGAGTCAGTGTCCTGGGTAGAACCAGTTCTTTATGTTGGAGATCTAAAGTACGCTCTCACAGTGGGAATCAAACCCGTGACCTCACGATCGTTAAGCGGCACTATATCCACTACGCCACGGAGACCCCTTCTCAAACCTATTATAGATACAAACGACCCAATATCAGACAGTCCAATAAGTTTCACTTTGCACATGCATGCACATTTCTAGAAACAATTATCAGAAACAGATTAGAGCACTCACCTAAGACTTATAACATCATAAACCATTTCCAGTCCGGCTGAAGGAAAAGGCGCTCCGCTAAATATCAGCTTGCTTGACTACAACATGTATACTTTCTGCTTAGAATTAAGGCGAATCAGTACTTGCAAAATTGTTGGACCTTTTATTTGAGCTGGAATTTGGCATCTTAAAAAACAAGCTTATCATGGGCTCAATGGACACTGCTTCCGATACCTCCGATATTTCCTAGAAGGCAGAAGAATACCGCTCGTTTTGGGTGTCATCAGATGAAGCAATAACGGAACGTGGTAACCTCAGGGCTCCGTTATATTCCCAATCTTGTCGCCCGCGTCGTCATCGGCCTTCCAGAAATAGTCAAAGACTCAGAATTGGTTATCAGGGTGCAGGATCAACGGGGTTCACATGGGGTTTACACACGGGCTGGACAGAATGTACACACTTTATTTTTGCAAATATCTTGAGTTATTGAAATACATTTGCACAAATCTGTAGTGTATAAAAGACAGTTTTTCTTGCAGTTTGTGCCCATATCTTAAGATTTAAGAATAAATCCTTGAATACGTCTTAAATCGGTGACAAAATTTTACGTTGCATGCAGCATAAAAGTGTACATGAAAGCAGTTCACATAGAATTTTTTAACAAGAACACAGGCTTATTAAATATGTAATTCTGATGTATTTCGCATTGCCATAAGCAGCGTAAAAAACTGTCTTTTATGCACTAGTTGAAATTCTTAAGAAAAATTGTTTTTAAAAGTTATTTTAAAAAAAGCACCACTTACCGCTGTGTTTACATCCCTTAACGTTTAAATGTGAACCCCACAAAGTCACGTGATCCTGCACCCTGGTAATATCCCAGTATGCCGATGACTCCAAAACATGGTCAAAAGGTGTTAACAATGTCTAATAGGTTGCGTCTGCAGAAGGGGACTCCTGAAGTTTAAGACGCTACCTGGAATTGTGCTATTTGGCTACCAAATTCAGCACTGTTTGCGCTTAAATTTAGGTGGCACCAGAGTTATGAACAAGTGGTGAAATGTTTAGATATTTAAAAATGAACCTACCACTTAAATTATTTAGCTGAACGATGTCTTAAGGGGACATTTAATGAGAATGTTGAGAAGCGCAGGTTTCGGATTACATAAAAAATAGCCCCCTTCAACCGTGATGCATACGCGTAACCGCTTTAGGGGATGTGTAACATCGTCATAATAAAATAAACCAGTTTACAAATTTGCAAGCGAATCCAACAGACCACCAAATCCATCACCCTACCAGCTAATGCAAGTGTTGCGTACGAAGTGCGTCGCTGTATCCAATTGCGTTATTTACATACAGTCGATTGGTCAAAAACGGATTTTAGTGAGTAACGGATAGGTTTTGGGATAAATAAACTTAGTTATGTTATATTTTGCAGTTTGCTACCCATTTGATCTGAAAAGGTAATTTTTGTTTGTCAATTCGTGTTTTTTTATGTATAATCATTTTTTATGCTCTTCCAAAATTTTTGGGGGAGCATATAGTCGCCGCTTCGTCTGTCCGTGCGTGCGTGGGTGCGTCCGTCCGGAAATTTGTCCGGGCTATTTCTCAGCAACTAATGACCGGAATTCAATGAAACTTTATGGGAAGCTTCACTACCAAGAGGAGATGTGCATATTATCAGCGGGTTCTGGTCGGATGATTTTTCACAGAGTTATGGCCCTTTGAAATTTTCCATTAACTGTACATATAGTGCAATTCTTGTCCGGGCTATTTCTCAGCAACTAATGACCGGAATTCAATGAAACTTTATGGGAAGCTTCACTACCAAGAGGAGATGTGCATATTATCAGCCGGTTCTGGTCGGATGATTTTTCACAGAGTTATGGCCCTTTGAAATTTTCCATTAACTGTACATATAGTGCAATTCTTGTCCGGGCTATTTCTCAGCAACTAATGACCGGAATTCAATGAAACTTTATGGGAAGCTTCACTACCAAGAGGAGATGTGCATATTATCAGCCGGTTCTGGTCGGATGATTTTTCACAGAGTTATGGCCCTTTGAAATTTTCCATTGTACATATAGTGCAATTCTTGTCCGAGCTATTTCTCAGCAACTTATTACAAGAATTCAATGAAACTTTATGGGAAGCTTCACTACCAACAGGACATGTGCATATTATCAGCCGGTTATGGTCGGATGATTTTTCACAGAGTTAAGGCCCTTTGAAATTTTCCATTGTACATATAGTGCAGTTCTTGTCCGAGCTATTTCTCAGCAACTTATTACGGGAATTCAATGGAACTTTATGGGAAGCTTCACTACCAACAGAAGATGTGCATATTATTAGCCGGTTATGGTCGGATGATTTTTCACAGAGTTATGGCCCTTTGAAATTTTCTATAAACTGTACATATAGTGCAATTCTTGTCTGGGCTATTTCTCCCCATCTACTGACTGGAATTCAATAAAGCTTTATGGGAAGCTTAACTACCTTGAGGAGATGCGCATGTTATTAGTGGGTTCTGGTTAGATGATTTATTTAGAGAGTTATGGCCCTTTGAAATGTTTAAGTTGCTAAACCATCCATCGTATTATTTTGTCCAAAGTTATGCCCCTTTTATCTTAATATATAGTGCAATATTGTGACAAGAAAAAACTTTGGGGAGCATCACCCGTCTCCGACGGTTTCTTGTTTATAACTTTTTTTTTTATTTGCATTGAAAAGTAAAACAAGGTAACGGGACGTACGCAACGTTTTTTTTTTTGCAACAGAAAGGAAGCATCCATCCAAAATATGTGAATTTTGCAGAAATTATCAGAAAAATATATTGTTTCTTGGTTTGATATTATTTAAGAATAATGTATCATTTGGTTAAGTAAGAATGCATATTGACACAAAATTGTATAACTCAAATTTAAATTAAACTTTTATATTAGTTTCAAAGAATATTTCTATATTTTATAGAGTCAGCATGATCACTTGATACTGGTAACGGTTAAACCCTCTTAACTGGGAAGTCTGTGAAATGCCTCACACTGACAGAGCCGTGATATTAGTGAAATAATTTTAAACCGCTAAGATATATAGGGAAATGTGTTGATCACTGGGTCATAAGTCGTCCGTTAACATCTTGGCGCAGTATGCAGCCACGGCACATTGGCTTATTTCCCTCACAGGTACTCATGTTATGGCTTTTGTACACTGTATCTCCTTTCATGGAAATCTATTTATTTATACATTTTTTCATGTTGATACCTCTGACAGATTTCTATTTATTTCCTGGACAAGTAACCCTACGGTCAGACGGAAAACATTATTACATTATAAACCTCTTTTATTATTTTTTGTGCTGGCATATACTAATAACACGATACTTATATAGTCAACAACCACTTTTTGTCGTAAGTCTTATATCGTTATTATCAAGGATTTGTTTACAGGTTTTCGTATTTTTAGAAATGTAGAGTTATGACGATCAAATCAATTTATTAAGAATGTAAATCACAACGCAAGAACAATGCACTGGAAATGGGTGGCTAATTCATTTAAATTATCGATATGAACGTATTTTCGCAATACAGTGGTTAACCAAAGACCTATCAATATGTATATTGATAGGTCTTTGGGTTAACCGTTGACACCGTAAGAGATTGCGGCCAGACTATTACTTTTGTATAGTAAAGAAACGATCGGGTATCCAAATATTGACACTGTCGCGCACACTCAATCAATATTCAGTTTAAATTTAAATCGCTGGTATGTTTCAATAGACAAAACATACTTCTTCGAGCAGGTGTAATGACGCACGTTGCGACTTCTTTTCTATGTATTGAACTGAGACTCTTTAGCTAATCGTTCAATTGACCAGTCGCCAAATAAGCTTAATTACTCCGACACTCTTTGTTTGTTTGTCCATGTGGCCGCAATAAACTAAATCTGATTGATTGTCCGTGAGTTTGATCAGAGACGTAGATACGTCTCTGGTTTGATTGACAGCTGGCGACTGGTCAATCGATGGTACTGCTTACAGAAACGTCACACGATCACACGCGGTCGTATTCACTCGTCGATGCTAATCGTGATTATATTCTCAGTGCGTTACTCGTTTGGACAATTATTAAGAAGCAAGAGTGTTGATTTAATTCGCAAAGGTATTATATTTACATTTTTTTAATTGGTTTTATTGATCATTTCTGATTATTGTATTTGGTTGCGTTTATGTTGTTGTTGTTTTGTTTTTATTGCTTGCATTAACTGCATATTTTAAAGCTAGTCGAATATAATGAACTGAACAGTAACGTATTGGAGTAAATGCACAGCTATTTTCATTTATTTTGCGTAGACATTTCTTTGATTGTTTACATTCTCGAAATATGTATTAAACATAACAATATATGGACATCTAAAATAGTCATGCTCTAGTGGTGCTCTAGTGATGTCCTTTTGCTCGAAATGTTAATATCTTAATCGAAGTACTCCACTGAAAATAAGGCTGAATTGGTCTTTGTCGGCTCGGGTACTACTTAAATGTACCCGGGTAATCTTAAGTATACTTAAATGTACCCCGGGTACGCTAAATATACTTTAACGTACCTTGCCAATTTAGACTGTACCCGAGTTTTATTCCCGCCAACAATCCGATGTCGTAAAACATGATGTCGTAATGTCGTAAAACGCGCTATGGAATACGAACAAATTTCTCTGTGAACAAAACCTGCCTCAAGATGCCTTTTTGAGTATGTGTATCGATAATTAAGAGGCCATTCAACAAAATATTGACATAAATATGAACATAATTAATTTGAAAAAAAAAATAAATAGCTGACAAAAACCAATTGAGCTTAAGAGTTCCCGGGTACTTTTAGTTTATTTTCAGTACCCAAGGTACATTAAAGAATACTTAAGAGTACCCGGGGTACATTTAAGAAGTACCCGAGCCGACAATGACCAATCAAGCGTTCTCTCTCTCTCTCTCTCTCTCTCTCTCTCTCTCTTTATNGAAACACCAATCGCCGCTAAACATTGACGTATTGTGTGTGCATTTTTTTTCCAAAATTACATTACAAGACAAGTGGATGGTTAATACATTTTAATGTCGATTTGTTTGCAGACATTTGCACTTGAAAATTTGAAAGTCGAGAAAATGTGTGGGAAAGATCATCTTTATTTTTTTAAATTGCAAGATTTATGCCGCGGTAAAATTGTATTGCACAGTCTGTAATGTTAATATATATGTAATATAATGTATACCAAAACCGATTGTAAATAAAATTCGCATTTAATAGTTTTTAGACATTTATAGACATGTATCAATTATTTAAAGAAGTGTAAACATGAAATTCATGCCTCAGAAGTGGATGTTCAACGCCTGTACTTGAATTCGCAATGGGATGCAATATACTGAACCCATTTATGCCTAGTGGACTCTCCCATCCTTCTAAATAGGATCAATTTATTTCCAAAATTAGAGATGTCTGGTAATTTATTTTTATTTTAAGAATATTTCTCACAGAAATTCCTTTAAGCAAACAGCGTAGACCCTAATGAGACGCCGCATCATGCGGCGTCTCATCTGGGTCTACGCTGTATGCCAAGGCCTTTTTTCTAGACGCTAGGCATAAATGGGTTAACTGTGAGGAATTGACTATGAGGATATAAGTTATGTGTGTCAAAATTGCACACAATCAAATCTTAAAAAGCTAAATACAGTTTCGTTTTACATAGCCTTTTTAACAGTATTAATGACATTGGTATATGTTTTGTATTATTTATCAGCACAAAAAGCGACAAAGGCTGAACATAAAAACCCATTATAATGAAATAATTGGAACACATGTTCTTTTCATGGTTAATTGTATAGTAGCTCATTGATCCATGATATAGATCGATCCGTTAAATTAAGACTACCATTATATCCAGTGAACCATTTTGACCAGTATATGGTGAGCGGCAAGCTGTTCGTCTTAGTTTGCATAAAAGTTTGCAGTAAATGCTAATGTATTTTAAGTGACAGCTTCATATCTATTTCTTGTAAAACTACGTTCACTGGTTTGAACTTTTTTCCAGACTCTGCGCATGTTAACGATTTCAACAACGTATATTACAAATGTACATGTATTTTTTAATACTTATGGCTCGAATTTGGTATAAACTTATTTCTTATCAAAATTTCTAAATCTTTCATTCGTATATCTACATTCTCCATGCTTTTATGATGCGTCACTGAACTGTCATCCTTGTATCGACGGAACAATCAATGATTGATAAGTTAATAAATTAATTAATTAATTCATTTATTCTCACTCACTCACCCAAAACAACCAACCAACCGACCGACCGACCGACCGTCGACCAACCGACCCACCGACCCACCGACCGACCGACCGACCGACCAAACGACCGACGGACCGACCGACCGACTGACTGACTCACTGACTGACTCACTGACTGACTCACTGACTGACTCACTGACTGACTCACTGACTGACTTACTTACTGACTGACTGACTGACTGACTGACTCACTCACTCACTAACTCACTCACTCACTCACTAATTCACTGACTCACTCGCTGACTAATTCACTGACTCACTCACTGACTCACGCACTGACTCACTCACTTTCTCACTCACTTTCTCACTTTCTCACTCGCTCACTCATTGACTTACTGACTGACTCACTGACTGACGATATTTTACATTGGATCATCATATAACTTGGTTGTAATGACTGTGGGCATATAATCTCCACCAAGTTTGATAACCAGTTAAATTGAAAGACGCGCTTCTAAATTATGGACCTTAAATTATCCCAAATTCGCCAAATTAATATTGTTTTCTCTCTTATAAGTGGTTTTCGGTTAATAACTTTGCATTAACCAATCTTGATGGTTCTTTGGATATAGCATGTTTGGATGGATGTCCAGCTTGTGATTGTATTTGGGGCTAGTCGGGTCAAGGTCTAGGTCACTGTTACAAAAAATAGAAAACAGTGGCCGCTCAATAACTTCCGTTTGTGTAAAGTTCTTGAATTGACATTTGTGTGTACCGGTAGGTAGCTTAAATTTGGCGTGTTCTGAGAAAACTGGGCAAAATGCTTGTGCGTAAAGTGTCATCCCAGATTAGCCTGTGCAGTCCGCAGACAGTGGCGGACTTAGGCATTGAACCAGAACCAGCATGGTATACATCATAAGTATAAAACAAAATACCATCATGCATAATAAGGTCATCATAATATTTATAATAATAATAAAGGTTTCCAATAGCACAAAGTGTCTTGCATTTTGTGTTTCACTCGAGCTCGAGCTTGATTGCAATGGTCAGATTATTTTTCACTGGTATCGTTTCGCACTCACCGCCTACCATGATTGAAATAAAGATCACTCTTTAAAAATAAGCTCTTTATTCTTCCACAGAATGATGATCTTGTATACAACCTATACATTAACCCATTTATGCCTAGCGTCTAGAAAAAAAGGCCTTGGCAAACAGCGTAGACCCAGATGATGCGGCGTCTCATCAGGGTCTGCGCTGTTTTCTTAAAGGAATTTCTTTTAAAAAATATTCTAAATATAGAAATAAATATACTAGACATCCCTAATTTTGGAAATAAATTGATCCAATTTAGAAGGATGGGAGAGTCCAAAAGGCATAAATGGGTTAAATAACGATTATCTTTTTGAGGAAACTGAATACTTTCTTGTGATTGTTGAGAAGACACTAACACTAATGTTCCAAACGATCCTCACGTTTTCGAAGGATGATTATCCGTTAATGAACCAATATTTTAAACATTTTTCTTAGTCAAGAGCGTTTTTTCGCTTGTTTAAACATAATGCATACATTCTTTTTGAATGATGCCACCATCTCTTCGATAAAACGCATGAATACTGTGCGAGCACAAACTGTTTGAAAAGCGATTTTCGATTGAATAAGTTAACAGGCGAAAGTCGGTTGATGCCGATGGTTTAGACGAAAATCTTATAAAACATAGCGGTCAGTTCCAAAGTTTTTAATCAATAACTATTCATACAAACACTCTCAGTTTTAATAATCGATGAACGTATTGAAAGTATTGGTATACATGTAGTATGCTTTTGAGAGATTATCTCGGGCTTAGCGTTTGTGATAAGTTAAGGCGTATTGGATATGACGTCCGCATTAGTAACTTTGTTGTGCATGAATACTTTTCATTCTCCCCGCATGCACTTATTGAAATATCTTTCAACTTTAATGTTGATAAAGCGTCTATTGGGGACGAGAAAGTTACAATAAAAAAATTGAATTGGTGTTACGACGATGATAAGTCTAACACATATTTAACAAGTATGCAAAACAATTTACACGAATATGATCGCATTGTCGATAATATAATTAGCAGTAATTTGAATATTGACATAGGTATTGAGAATTTCGCGACATTATTGTATGACTGTGCATTTAATGCATATGGTCAAACGAGAACATATTTTAATTCTAAGAAAACACCTGGACGGAAATATAATAGCCCATGGTTTAACAACGAGTGTAAAGTTGCGCGTCGTAGCTACATGCGGGCCAAACGATTATTTTACGATGATCGCTCAACTGATAATCGGGCAGTATTTTTAACATCGAAGACGCAATATAATAAAACAAAAAGAACTGCTAAGCGTTCATTTAACATGCGACAACGAGAAAATTTTCGCACATATGCCAAGTCACAACCTCAAAAGTTTTGGAATGAAATAAAAAAGATAAATAATCGGCGAAATGATAGTGATATTACTCCGGACACATTTTTTGAACATTTTAAGAATTTATTTTCAAGCGATGATGTTTTTTCTAATGTCACGGTTGAAGAAGATTTATCAAACTTATTAGATAGTGCCATTGTTTCCGTGGAATTCCTTGATAGCGACTTCACAATTGAAGAAGTAATGAATGCAATAGGGGATCTTAAACGGGGGAAAAGCGGTGGTTTTGACCAACTTATTCCTGAGATTTTTATTGATTGTAAAGAGATTATATCTCCTGTCCTATGTAAATTGTTTAATTATATTTACAGTACAAGTTCATATCCATATTCATGGTCTTTAGGCGTTATTGTTCCCGTGCCTAAGAAAGGAGATAAGAACGATGTCAATAACTACAGGGGGATAACTCTTACTAGTATTTTTTCTAAAATATTTTCCATATTGCTAGACAGAAGAGTACGTAAATGGCTTGAAAACAATAATAAACTTAGTGATTTTCAATTTGGTTTTAGAAACGATAAGAGTACTATAGATTGTATTTTTGTGCTAAATGCAGTGATAAATAGAGTAGTTTATCGAGAAAACCGGCAGCTGTATTGTGCCTTTGTTGATTTTAAAAAAGCTTTCGATCTCGTTTATAGGAACGGAATTTTGTACAAACTGCTGCAGCATAACATATCATCTAAATTTGTTAAAATGATTAAATCAATATATGGTTGTGTTAAATCATGCGTTAAGACAAGTAATGTAAGTAGTGGTTCGTGTACACTGTGTAGTAGCACACGTATAGAAAATCAGTGTAATCACACATTTAAAACTGGCTATTCTCTTTCAGAATTCTTTGATAGTCATTCTGGTGTAAAACAGGGTGAGCCTTTATCACCATTATTATTTATATTGTTCGTAAATGATATATATGACTATTTGTATAATGATTCTACTGAATATGTAAATGTCGACAACATAAAATTATTCTCGTTGCTATTTGCTGACGATACCGCTTTATTTTCTTACTCAGCAACTGGACTCCAGCGTCTTTTAGATAGGTTGCATGAATATTGCAGCGAATGGGGTATATCTGTGAACACAAGCAAGACTGTTGTTATGGTTTTTAATAAAGGCAATAGAATTAAAAATATTGATGTTAAATATAATGATATTAAGCTCGAGGTAGTAAATAAGTTTACTTATCTCGGTGTGACATTGTCCTCAAACGGCAATTTTTTAAAAGCGCAGGAAGCCTTATCGAAACAAGCATCTAGAGCATTGTTTTCCTTAAATAAACTTTTTTCTAAAATTTCATTCAGTATTGCTGACAAAATACGTCTTTTTGATGCTATGATATTGCCAATATTGACCTACGGTACTGAGATTTGGGGATTTCATCCCAGCCCGGACATAGAGAAAGTCCATCTAAAATTCCTTAAACAGACATTGTCTATTCGACCACAAACTACGTCTGCGGCAGTGTATGGCGAGCTGGGTCGTTTTCCTTTAGAGTGTATAAAAAAGATGCGTATCATTAAATTTTGGTTCAAAATAAAGCAGAAACCAGATTCCTTACTTAATAAATTGTTGCTAGATTTCGATGATGTTAATTCGCATATTACTAACTGGGGTATTAAACTCAAGATATTGCTCCAGGATTTAGGATTGCCTTTTTTGTATTATAAATCTGATATAACCACTAGTGATGTTAATTGTATTTGTCAGCGTATAAAGGATATCAGTTTACAAACATGGGTTAGTGATATTGATAACTTGCCTAAACTTGATACGTATCGTTTATTCAAATCAAATTTTGATTTTGAAAACTATTTAGATATTGTGGTAAATGATAGGGATAGAATTTGTTTGACTAGACTTCGCTGTTCTGCACACTCACTATTCATTGAAGAAGGTAGATATAGAAATATTCCAAGAAATGAACGAGTATGTACAAGATGTAATATGGGTGTAATTGAGAATGAATACCATTTTTTGTTAATTTGTCCATTGTATAGAGATTTAAGAAAACTATTGTTACCTAAATATTATCTACGCTGGTCTTCTATTATAAAATTTAAGCAACTGATGTCTACTTCGAATAAAAAAACATTAATTAACTTGGCTAAATTTACTAGAATGGCATTTAATTTAAGATCTAGTCACAATTAGTATTATGTATGTATATATGTATATTGTTTATTGTTGTTTTGTGTTTTTGTCAACATTCGCACAACCATTAATCATTATTTCATGTCCATCATATACACCATACTTTTCATCACAATTGTTGTATATGCATTTATTCACACCGTCATTACATGTATTATGTATGTTGTTTGGCTATGTACAAATGTATTTGCCAATAAAATTGACTTGACTTGATTGACTTGCATTGTGTTAATTTAATTCAAGCTTGTCATTTCATCGATAATTAAGTTTTAAGTTTTAAAGCTAACTTCCGCCTACTAGTAAACATAACAAGCCTCGAGCTCTAAGCAGGGTTATTGTTGAACTATATCTCGTCAGATGCTGCTGTTAATATAAACTGGATACTTCGTAAAATTTCATTTCAATACAAATCAGAGGTAATTATTGTACTATTTTCATTTTACTATTGCTGTTAAATATTTCGTATTTAAAAAACAAATCTAATGGAAAAAAACCGTTACACCTGCAAGCAAAATTTGATCGCGGTCTTAGCTAATACAACGGGATGAACATGATGCGATATTGTTTATGATTGTTGAATTATTTACTAGTTTGTTGAGTAATTTAAAATGATGCTTTTGATTTGATTTTGCTCTAAAAAAATCAAATTCATGTAAGAATTTTATTTTATCAAGGTGTTTTCGCGACTTCCGATCCGGAGCATATTTTATTAAAATTTAAAATAATGAATTTTACTAATTTTCGTCCGATAGTGGCTATTCTTAATAAAAATGCGGTATTATAACTTTATAGTACGTTTAATTATCGTGAGACCCACTACCATACATAGATTTCTCTGCAGATACCCATTTGCAAAGGATGTGTAGGGGAATTTGTGAGAAAAAATCATTTAAAAAATAATGTAAGCGATTTTACAACGTTTCACTTAATTCGTGTATGTACGTGCAGTTTGGACACATTATGCTGTTGTGTCACTTATTTAAGTGATTTTGCGCAAAACAATGTTCTTTTACTAAACTTGAATACTTAAGTCAGAAATGTCAACCATCGCCGCTAATTTAAACAGGAAGATGATCGTTTTGCGTCTTCTCAATCATTAAATTGATTTGTAGTTCTTTGTCCGTCATAAGCAGTGTAAATATAGTCACTGGCTTTTACGTACTTATGTTTTTGAAGATACTTGTACTGAATATACCCGCGTACTGACCGATGTATTCGTTTAAATCATCGAACATTATTTCGACAGCTATTGATGTATACTGACCTATTAACTTTCGCGTTATAAATTACAGAATAAATTGCATGCAAATACATTTGTTTCTGACATTGTATTATTTAGAAAAAAAAAACTGCGCGTGGTTGCTTCACATCTGAGGTGTTCATTAGATTTGCGGAATGATATGGTTGCGGATTTTAGTATGATTTTAATGTATTTGTTTATTTTATATTGAAGCACGGTTCGTAATTATTGGGTTTGATCACTATTTTATGAGGAGTAATAGATCATGTACATGTAGGTTAGATGGACGGAACGTTCTCATCCGTTTTCTACAATATAGAACATGCGTTACTGTTATTATTTAAAATCGGTAGAATTATGAAAAAATACGTAAAATCCCTCCGACATTTTTATTTCCAAAAACAAAAATAAAAAACAAATATCTGACGGGACAATATCTTATTAATTATTCATGTTCAACAGATGCGTTGGCATCATTTTGGCTTTATAACAGAGAAAGTTAGTAATAGTTGTATGTTTAAAATAAATACTGAGGTCACGTTACATTTCTCTGTTGGGGAAAAACGAGACGTATTATGGAAACGTCCCAGGCGGCCGGAAGGGCCGGGTTTCAAAACAGTTTGGACGCTGCATACTGTCCTCAAGCATAAATTGATTTTCAAGCTGAAATTACCCACTAGCTTTCTCATGATTTTAGATTATATAATACGTCGCTATATGCATGCCTTTACTGATATGCGTACCTGTTACAATTGCACTCTCGTGTTTTTCAGGACGTAACGGCTCCAGACTTGCTTGTCCTCGAGACACGATGGCGTCTTGTGTTCGACACTGCGGTCGTAGGCGAATGTTCACACGACTGTTGGCGCTCTGTGGTCTTTTATATTTGTTGGTGGCAATCAAGTTTGTTAAAGAAACGCTTCTTGAACGGAATAATGGTTTTGGGTTAAATTTTAATGCAATTGACGTCCATATGGAAATGTTTGGAATGCAACAAAACGCTAAGCACGCTGCGCAAAACGAATACGGGAAAAAGTCTTCGGAACAACAGTGTTTGGTGCCCAAAACCTTCGAAGATGGAAGAATTTTCACGTTAGACCTTCCAGCCCAAACCAACTACTCTTTGGTTCAAAACGTAGCCCATCCGAGGTTTCATGAATATGTACTTCCGGTTTCTGATACATCCGTAGCCTATGGTCCGAGACTGGATCATATGACTGTGTATATCATCCCGTTCTCCCACGTTGACCCTGGTTACGGCATGACGCTGGAGCAATACTACTCGTCCATGACTAAGCACACCCTCGACAACCTGGTCGTCAAGCTGGAGCAGTACCCGAACATGACATTTCAGTGGGCAGAGACGGTCTTTCTGGAAAGATGGTGGCGAGACATATCGTCCGAAACGAAGGAGAAATTCCGCCGCCTCGTAAACAAGGGTCAACTGGAAATTGTGCTCGGCGGTTGGGTGATGCCTGATGAGGCGATCACCCACTATGGTCCCGTAATAGACCAACTGATTGAAGGTCACCAGTGGTTAAAGGAAAACGTCGGAGTGAAGCCAAAGAACGCCTGGGTCAACGACCCGTTTGGCTATTCAAGCACGCTTCCGTATCTATGGAAACAGGCTGGTGTAGATAACATTGTTATTTTACGAATCCACCAAGCGGTTAAAGCCACCCTCATGAAGAAGCGCGCTTTAGAGTTTAACTGGAGACAAATGTGGGATCAAACAAGCGAAAATGACATATTTTGTCATTTGATGGCATATCGGGGCTATTGGATCGGAGATGTGTGTGGGCCGAACCACCAACATATATGTCGTGAATATGCGTTCATGCACAAAGATCCCCGTGATAAAGTGGTATTTCTAACAGAGGAGAATATTGCTGAACGGTCGCGTATTTTGTACGAAGAGTATAGAATCACTGCGGAGCTTTACCGAAAAAGAACTAAAACCGATACCAGTCTAGATGAAAATTTATATTTGCCCATGTTCCTTGGTGAAGACTTCTCATACGTTAGCTCGGAAGATTATGATCTTATTTACAAAAACTACGCCATGCTGTTCGAGTACATGAATAATAAACCGGAATGGAAAATAAAAATCAAGTTTGGAACAATTAATGAGTATATGACCACGATGCAAGAATATCACATTACCCGCAATGAATACAAGATGCCATCATTGTCCGGGGACTTTTTCCCATATTCAGACTTTCAAAATGATTATTGGACTGGTTATTATACTACGAGGCCTTTCCTTAAGAAACTGTCTAGGGATATACAGAGCAATCTGAAAGCAGCGGACTTGTTTCATACTTACGCGCGCTTTCATTCAAGCACGAAGAAAATTAGTTACGCTATGGGGGATAGGGTCAACGAGTTGCTATCATCTGCGAGGCGTGGTCTGGGTATTTATTTGCATCACGATGGGATAACTGGTACTTCGGTTCCTTCAGTAATGCAAAATTTCCACGAGGTATTGTTTCAAGCGTTCAACGACGCCCGACTAGCATTCAAACATATCACTTCAATGTTGATTTCCAACGGTAGCGTTGTTGAACCTCTCATTCGCCATTCGTCATTTCGCCACAAGCAAAATTACAATCCGTCACCTGAGGTTCTAACAGTACCTGTCAGTGGCTCACTGGTTGTAGTTGCCAATCCGTTGCCTAGACGACGCGTTGACGTGATAACATTTGACGTGAGCACAGCAAACGTAGAAATTGCAACACCGACAGGCAAGGTTAAACATCAGATACAACCAGCTGGCATCGCTAACTACCAAGTATCATTCGTTGCCGAATTAGCGCCGCTTAGTGTGCAGAGGTATAACGTAACTTTGAACCACCAAGTCCCAATGAATGCAGCCCCCGTGTCGAGTCATCCTTCAGAAGACTGCATCGAAAATGACTTCATTAAAGTTTTAATTGATAACATGACTGGCTTCCCAACACGATTGATACTAAAACAGCAAGAAAACTTCAGCATCAATGTGTCTTGTGATGTTCTTGCATACACCGCTAAACGAAGCGGTGCTTACATCTTTGCGCCTGAAGGTGAGGCGACACACTACTTGAAATCTGCACGCACGGTTACGTTCACACACGGACCAATAACTTCGGAAGTAAAAACCACCTATGCTGGGTTTTCAATAACAATAAAAGTGTACAATGTACCCGGGGTCAAAGCACATGGGCTGTTTATAGAAACTATGATAGACATGTCACACACGGAAATGAATACCATGGACAGAGAGGTTATTATAAGACTTAAGTCAGATGTTGATAATAAAAATGTATTCTTCACCGATCAAAATGGCTATCAGTTACTGGGCCGCTATAACAATGTCAGTAGATCTATCGAAGAAAACTATTATCCTGTAACGACGATGGTTTTGATAGAGGATCCAACGAAACGGCTAACTTTACACACGGCACAACCGCACGGTGCCGCGAGTCTAAAAAGCGGTTGGATAGAAGTGATGCTGGACAGGAAACTCTCCAGGGATGATGACAAAGGCCTTGGGCAAGGGATTACTGATAATCTACCTACCATTGCGCATTTCGTTCTACAGCTGGAAAAGATGACGTCGTCAGAAACGTCCAATATCAATGCCAAGCGCGTGCAAACATTCCCGTCTGCTGACGCCATGTTTCTTAATGAACAGCTCAACGAGCCCATTTTTGTGACACTAATTCCAATTGTTGGGCATGACAATTTAGTAAATTTTAATTGCATCGAAGAGCCGCTTCCATGCGATACCGTTATCGTGGGTATGCGTCACATGAAACAATCTAATTCGACAAGCCTGGTACTACACCGTAGACCCTCAAACTGCGCTATGTGGACTGGCCGTTCTGAGTGTCAGTTGTTTAATGGTGTCGCCAATCTAAATAACCTGTTTAAGGGGATGGAATTTCGTGTTTCTAAGGAGACCTCGCTGACGCACTTGACTGAGAAAAAGGTCATTTCAAACAGCGAAGATCTGAATCCTCGCCCAATGCAGCTGAGGTCATTTGAACTTGCGTAAGATACGAAGAATTTATTTAATTACGGTACATGATGGGTTGTTGAGAACTCCTGTTTTGGATCTGAAACGAATGTAAATTGAAATTCAGTAATATGATACGTAGAGTGTATTTATTGCTTGTTCATGATTTGATTTTACGAAACATCCTGCATTGGAACTGAAGATAAGTTATTTGAACTTGCGTGCCCTATTGTATAGTATTGCATTGTTTCTAGGACGTCTGGTTTAATTTTGCCTGAAAGCCAGGAACAGCAGTACTGGTGAACAAAGTTATTAACCTTTAAATGTACTAATTTATTGTGTTCATATACTGAAGAATTTAAATAGTTATTTATACTTAAGTTATATAAGTTTTGTAAATTGTTAATATTATATTTATTTATTTATTTATTTGATTGTTTTCGTTTTGGAAATAAGTTTTGTTTTGTATCTTTAATGTTCTTGTTTTCTCAATATCCGCATAATGTTCTACGGAATTATATGACATTTTTATGTTTGATGCATAAAAAAATAAATAACCATTTCAAACTTAGAAATAGTTTTTAATATTTTGCGATATAGAAACATTTGCAATACAAAAACGACCGCATTGACGGTGTATAGTTATTGAAAAATACATTGGGTACTGTTTCAAATAGGATAAACAAAGACATGCTTAAGGCAAAGGTCAACAATGGCATCGACTTTAATTGTCAATTCACCTGGGAAACATGTATAGGACATTCTCGTTAATCGATAGAATTAAGAACATAATTACAAGCTAAATAATAGTTGGTTTGTCATGCAATTCGACATGACATGACAAGACAAATACTTATTTTGTATTCCGACTTAATAAATGAAAATCGCTTATCACTTTTTGAGAGGTGGGTAATTATATACACTAAATTATATATGGTCTTATCAATTAATGTAATTTTTTCATACATCATGGTATCAAGAATAACATGATAAGAGTCTTCGAGAACACTGCCAAAGAAGACACTCTTAGTTGTTCTTGCCGGAAACTGATTTTTCTATTTACCCCTAAGAAACACTTAGCACAAGATTAAATAACCAAAAAGAAACAGACTTTAGCAGTTGCCTGGTTCCCAACTAGGGACTGGGGGCAGCACAGATAAGGTTTAGATATCGGTTTATGTGATCCACCAGTTTCAACCTTAATTCTACTCGAACATTTTGTTAATTTGGCCTCGGGTCTATTTATCCGTACTTGCTCTCGTATACACGGTAAACATACTTGATCGATAACATGGTTATAGGCATGGGTCAATAACTTATTAATACATAAAGTATGTCTTACCGATAAATATAATCTTCTTAAAATCCGCATGTACAAATTAAACCATTTTTTAAGGTGGTCGCCTTCGTTCAAGCTTCGAGTAATTTATTACAAAAAAATAAGTCGCGCTTTGTGAAAATTGGGTTAAATCCCTGTGTGTAAAGTTTCGTCCCAGATTAGCCTGTGCAGTCCACACAGGCTTATCAGGGACGACACCTTCCGCATAAAATGGATTTTGCTTACCGACAATTATCATAAAAGCGGAAAGTGTCGTCCCTGATTAGCCTGTGTGGACTGCACAGGCTTATCTGGGACGATACTTAACGCACATGCATGAAACCCCCTGTTCACAGAGCGCGGCCCATTTAATGTATTTTTCTATGCATATACTGATCAGGTCCCCACTATATCTAAACCATTTAACCATTAAAACAAGGGATACAATGCTGAATCTCATTATAAAATGTTTTTATTGGACTTTGTCTTAATTCAAATTGTACAAATATTGCCCAGATGAACAGTACAACGTTTTGGAAAATGAATCATCTAAATGAAACACTTTAAGTAGTTGAATTTATATTAAAGAATGTATTAACTGATCACTTTTAAAAAATCTAATATTGTTCCTTAGTCTTCCTCCTTCAAAAAAACATGTTTTCAGTCTTTTGTTAGCTGATCATTTATTTCCATCTATTATATTATTGTTCTTATAAATTCAAATATTTTTGTCGAAGTCTCGAAAAAGATCACACTATAGTAAACTGCGTATAACAAAAAGAAATAACTTGCACATATCTAAAATATTTCTTTTCTAGTAATCAAAGTGTAAAAATATTGCCGAGAGGGAAAAAAGTTTTGGAAAATTAACCACCTAAATCAAAACTTTTAAGTAGCTAAATTTATATTTTTTATATGTTTTTAATATGATATGATTTAAAAGATATCAAAACTTACTGAAGATGAGATGCACTCGTGAATGCACCATACGCACATGAAAGGCTATCACACAAACCAGCTATACATATTTAATTGTGCGGTGTAACCCGAGGCTACTAAGCATATTTTGACAAGTGCAATATATCAAAAACAAGTTTAGTCACTCAGACAACCTAATGTGATAATTTAAGCTATTATTTCTACTATTTATATAACATGTAATTTATTTTTCCAAGTAACCACATACACACAAATGTAGTAACATCCGCTCCCGGTCATGTTTGTGACAAATACCCCTGGTAAAAACTCATACTATACAATATATCAGAACACTCAGAAACACATGTATTTGTTTGACATCCAAGCTAAATAAATTGATTAAGAAATAAAGATTAGCATCAGCAGTGGAAGCTCATCACGTATAGATATCAGTGCAAAGTTTAACTCTTTCAGTGCTGGAACCGAATTTTGAAGGCCTTTGCAAACAGTTTGGATCCAGATGAGACGCCACAGAACGTGGCGTCTCATCAGGATCCAAACTGTTTGCTATTCGGATAGTATTCTTTGGAAAAAAAAATCGAAGAAAATGCTAATTTTAGAAATTCAGCAGACGACATTTTAGCAGACGACAAATTTCCCAGCATGCAAAGGGTCAATATCGCCATATTTGCTGACCGTAACTGTATCGATGTATCGCATTCATTGATAGAGGAACGAAACATAAGCAGCAAACATCACATCAATGCCGTTATATCAAACCACGCTATGATTATCGATAACAATCTTTAACTTATAATAACTATATCGCTCCACTTATTTAGTTTTCCATATTCATTATCGACTTCGCACGATATGTAAAGAGACTCGATATAATGACTTAAATGACTTGAATAGAGTAAAAGCTTAAACGCAATATTCTTCACGGCCTGTACATGGATAATCCTAACGCAGTTTATAAACAGGGTGTAATAGATCATTAAACATAATTAGAGTATTTTAACGACCATATAATTTCGTTTTTTTTTGTGACCTGACATAATTATGCTGCTTGAAAGGCGCGTTCATTTTGTTTTCCTGCTGCATTCGTCCGAACAATCTGACTGTGAGAACATGGATCAGTACATATTTCTTCTTGTATAATAACGGCAGAGGGCCTATAATTAGCAGAGGGCCGCTACACGATATCACATACCATATATGGACCTTTTCAGAAATTCTTAGTTGAAAAAGGGCATCACTTTTGAAATTTCAACGTAAGATGATAAACGCCGCACATTCACAACTTCATCTCATAAGGAGCAATTAATATAAGTTTGAATGTTGTATGCTGCAAAGTGTAGGAGAAGTTCTCCGGAAATATTTGCGTCTACGGACAGACGGACGGACAGAAGTTCATGCTGATTACTGTAGTTTTTTTTACTTCGTATCATGGAGGGGGGGGGGCGAGCTTATTTAGGTTTAAAAGATACCCTTTCTGCGTTCGTATGTAACCACCGCTGTTCTCGGCTTATGTCAGGAATTATCTACCAGCTACAGATCACTTCAGGATATAGACGGTTTTAGATGTAAACATCAATATTACTCTTATATATGATTATGCAGTGTCATACGAATGTCCAATAAACTAATATACTGTACCGCTAAAAAAACTAAGGTGTGTTAAGATTTTTGAAAACCTTCGGACGCGTTTAAATGTTCATTTGGTTAACTGGTTTCAGGTACATTTCCATAAATTCCAGCTTTAAAGACTGTAGTACTTATTTAACAGGGTATTAAAGCTGTTGACATTTGTACTCAAATTAAAAGACATGATGCAAAACCTGAAAAATGTTTGCATATCTAGCCTCTTAGTTGAACTGCATTAGGTTATATCAACTGCATTGAGAACCGCGTCTGTCATATCAGATTCATTTGTGACGGCAGTAGTTACTGCTTTAATGGGAAGTAACCACTGAAACCTATCACCTATCACGTATGTCACCTATCACAGCGGTTACTTCCCATGTAGCGTTCTGCATTAGGAGGCAATATACACTTTTTAGTGTCTAAACCCTTCTGGATCAGGGTTTAAACCTCAATTCCTTTCATATATCCTCAACAACTGAAAACAAAACAAGCCCATGTTTAATAGGTAGGCCAACATCTTCCTTTAATGTAGGTGAAACAGATTCAAATAAGTTGCTGTAAAATATCTAGTATTGCTTAATATCCTTAGACTTCGCATTAAATTCATCTCGCTTCCGAGGCAATTTCAGCCATTTTCAACAACAAACTGCCAATTTCCTGCAAGCCCGACCAGGCCCTTAAACGTATTTTCACACGCATAATTTCGCATGCAACACAGGAAACTAGGGGTCAAGGGATCTTTCAAACAAAAAATGCGTCGCGATTAAATTTCCTCCCAAAATGGCGACAGGAGGTAGAATTACACCTGTTTTCGAATTGTGTAATTCTGACCTTCTGAATTACAGTCTTCGTTCCGTTCGCAACAGCTTGTAATTTTATAATCGTTCAATATGAACAATCACAACTAAAATATTACAGCATTATTATTTTAGCACTCAAAATGGTGCTTAATTGCAAACAAAATCTTTATTTAGGAATTTCTTATTGGCGGCCAATTCGCCGGGGTGGCTATTAAAGGGTGGCATGGAGCCTGATAGAACGCGCGAGTTAAACCAATCTAAGTAAAATACAGGGTTATTCATATGTAGTTATATACAGATCCCGTATAAGCACTTTTTAACCTATTTTTTTACCGATTGTTTTATTATTATAGTACTTATTTGTATGTATTTATGAATTATGAATTTGAGTTTATGCCTGGTGTAACTATAATTGCACTAGACCTCCCCCAAATTACCTATTTTTCGTAGGTATTATTAACAAAGTGACAAGGTACATGAAACTCAGAAGCTCTTATGACACTAGCGTTATGAAACCTCTTATCCCCACAAGCCTGGTGTCCATTTTAGTAAACACAAATGGTACAACGCCTATGTATAATATAATTCGGAAAAACAAGTCTTCGCCAGTGTGTATAGATAATGGTCGAACATTTAAAATATATATTGAAACATTAGAATGGCGACATATTTTTGATATGCCTTTCCGTATTACACGGGATTCCGATTT
The DNA here is from genome assembly GCA_007657795.1 of Dreissena rostriformis. NCBI lineage: Eukaryota > Metazoa > Mollusca > Bivalvia > Myida > Dreissenidae > Dreissena > Dreissena rostriformis. Next base: position 287,555 of record VMBQ01000136.1, read on the forward strand.
ACAATGGTTTCAATATAGAATTGTACATAGAATTATATTTACAAATTCACTTCAGCCAACTGTACCTTTTGTGAAACTGTATATGAAACTATTCAAAATATATTTTGGGATGTAAGCATGTAATTTAGTTATTAACAGATTTTGTTTTTCGAACTTTCTAAATCTTCCTTCCTTTATACTGGGACAATCAGATACACATGTACCTTTACATATTTTTAACTGTTTATTTATAATTGAAAAATTAACAAAACAATACCCATTCTTAAAGCAGCAATATCGTACCTTTCCTTGCGCTGCCATATACTAAATGAAATTAACTATTTTAATGATTTGCGTAAAAGTAAATAATGGGAACTGTTCTTTTCCAGTAGTTGCGATACGGGACTTTAGAACACATGTATTGTCAATAAATTCTTTAAAAATAAAACTAGTACATTGTCATGTAAAAGCTATTGATTTTAAAATGTATAAAATGTTTTATAACATACATATATTGCCTGTAAACTATGAACGATGGGGAGTGGGATGCCCTCGACCCACACACACCTTTTGAATAGGAAAATAAAATATATTGAACGGATTTTTTATATATAATTGCATATCGTAAACTTATCCAACTCATTTTACTCGTTAATGAAATATTATTATTATTATTATTATTATCATCATCATCATCATCATTATCATCATCTTCATCATCATCATCATCATCATCATCATCATCATCATCATCATCNGTACGTTGGACAGTTACGCGGACAGTATACTTTAAATATATTCCCCGCCATTAATATGTAATATTCTGATTTTCAATTTATAAATGTACGTCAAGATTTGAATTTTTGTTTCGCATATGACCACCATTTGAAAATTGTTTAAAGTGCCTTTCTGGTTATCTGTGCGTTTATTACGCAAGTACGCATCTTTTGTAAAATGTAACGACATAGTCAGAGTCATCGTCTTGCATCGCATTTTTGTTTTGTAACGAAACATGTTCGAGGAAGCACGCGAGGATTTGAAAAACTGTCTTTGGTACTTGAAACAATTACGTCTCATTCCATTACTGTTGTTGATTAGTATAATGTGTAAATGAAATATTTAACACTACATTCAAGCGATTTGCACGATTTATTACATTTTTCGATTCTAGACTTCAAAGCAACAGGCAAAGTCGGAATATTAAAAACAAAAGCGACCCACACTCACAGCCCCACACTCACAGCCCCACACTCACAGCCCCACACTCACAGCCCCACACTCACAGCGCCCCACTCACACAGCCCCACACTCACAGCGCCCCACACTCACAGCCCCACACTCACAGCCCCACACTCACAGCACCACACTCACAGCCCCACACTCACAGCCCCACACTCACAGCCCCACACTCACAGTTTTAAGTTAAACGCAAATCTAAACGTTAAATGTTTTGGCAATTATTCCCGTCACAGATGAAGCAAGAAAATGGTCGTCATAAGATTAGGATATGCTTAAGGCAGACAAGTTGTAGTGAACTTGGTAGTATTTATCTCCATAAAGCATATATTTCTGCCAGCCATTTATTTGCCAGGAGAACGAATGTTTTTCATATTGTCGCTGTCCAATGTTTTTCATATTGTCGCTGTCCAATGTTTTTCATATTGTCGCTGTCCAATGTCAATCCTGTCTGCGTAAAGCTTAGGTGATAAACAATGAAAATGTTATCAATATTAAATAAATATTACGTCTTCGACTGTACGTTATTAATCCCGTAAGACTATAATGCCACATAATAGTCATTTGTTTCCACTAACATCACCCAAAAAGGTGCAGACAGGTCGGCTTTACTTTTTGTCGTTATTGTTTACCAATTTTTCCCAAGAACTGTCAATAATTTTATTTTGCATCGCTGGAGATATAGAGGATATTTGTTCTTGTCAGTGTAAGATCGTTTGTTATTTCACGAGTGATCATAGACAATATATTTCACGAGTGGTGCAACGATCTTGCACTGACATGAACACATTTTCTGTTTCGTTTATGCCCATTTTTTAAGAAAATAATTTACAGCTGTTTCCCTTTCGCTGAAAAGTAACCCTTTCTCCCGTGGCGTACCTCAATACATTGAAATGACGTCATTTTGTTGACGAAATGACGTCATTTTTCCAGCGAAATTCTTCAGTTAAACTCTTTTACAATGTAAATAAACGGTAAAAAGCATAAAATAAAAAGAAAATGTGTTGGATTCGGTGGAATATCGATTTTATTTCACTCGTGATCATAGAACAAATATAAACAAGCATAAAAACAAGGGAAGTAAATCTTGATATGATAATCTAAAAATTGAAAAAGGAGTTCCGAAAATGTGTTATTTTCACCGGTGAAAATAACAATTTGTTTATTTTCACTGCTGTTATTTCACTGCAGAAATGTCATTTTTTATCATTATTTATAAAAGAAAAATTCAAACATTCTTATTTTTATCTATGACTTTTTTTAAATAGTCATTTTAGAAAATTGTGAACAAGTCCTTTAATAACACATTTCGTGGAAGAGTTTAGTAAAATATACCAAGGAGTGTTAGATCTTCCTTATCTCGTGGCTTTCAACGACAACATATATTTTTAAGAATGTATTAATATGTATTCGGGAAGTTAAATAATATTCTACACGTGATGTTTTTAAAAGCTGAAGGCGTAATTCGACAAAATAAGGTAAAGAATTTAGTGCGACTGGTCAGTCAAGCAAACCTAGCCCATCGAAACCTGGTATCGTTCACATGTTAAAGGTACACAGATTTCTATGTTAAGTGTTGAATAAAAATAAGTTTATTTTGCGAGGTTTAGAAAACCTAACCCACGAGCCTTGGCTAGTGAATCAGGTTTCCGTACCGAGAAATTAAACGTCTATGCTTAATACCCGTTTACTATAAACATTAACAACAATGTTTTGCAATGCCAGACGAGTGCGTTTATTTCTGCGAAGTGCAGCCACGACAAATATGAGAGAATACAACAGTGTGACAAGCGTGATATACAACATTTATGGAAAACGTGGATACACACTTCTTACTGTGAACTGACCGACCAGGAAAAACCAGAGAAGGTGAACGCTGGAAACCTGTGTCCATTTGTCAGGTGTCAGATCACAAACTGAATGTTGGGTCTCATTCAATAAAGCATTTATCTCGTCTTCAACGTACACTTGTTGCATGTTTAAACAGATTACAGACAAATTTATCTTTTGTGAAAAAACATAATACATACACAATAATTATTTTATATCAAAATCGAGATGTTTCCGAAGTGAAATCGTCCGGTAGAATGACTTTACATAACCTAAAACTATCACAATTTTCTCGTGCACAAACTGACCAATATAAATCGCTTATATTTCTACTGTAATTTTGTTATAACGCGTAAGACAAACATTTCACGCTTTACTTCGAAACGCGTGAAATTAATAGTCTATGCTTAATACCCGTTTACAATAAACAACAACAACAATGTTTTGCAATGCCAGACGAGTGCTTTAGAATATTAAAAAAGAAGGGGTGGTTCTATGATACGCAAGCATCTTATTTACAGTACTAAGGCTTTCGAGACACTTAATCTCCTCTCCAAGGCGTCAAAGACGTAACCATCTTTACTATTTTCTCCTTTCCAACGACCGTGCCTCTTCCAACACCGATCATTCACACCGGCATTTGCCGATGCGGTAGCGTCACCCGAACGTAGAGAATGCAAACCGATGTTTGCGTCTAAGACAACTTCTCTCAAACGAGAAACAATACACTCCCTAGAACGCGTGTAACTCAGTGGCTTATCTTAATAAATGAGTTAACAACAACTTTTTGATTTATTGATTGGCCAAAATAAATAGCTTTCGTCCAAAACGGACAATTGAGCAGCGATTAGATAACGTTGCAAAATTATGTAATGACAAGCAACAGTGGTGCCTTCAGCGATAACCACACTATTTCCTAATCTGTATTGGTCAGTTGTGCTTTTTCTGATCTGTATACGAAGATGATCCTCAAAAATTTCAATATCATTATATTTTAAATGAATTAAGTCGTCGAAACGTAAAAATCCAGCAAAAGCAATAGTGATCATACACAAATCTCACAGAACATACAAATCTGAACTTCCTACGTACCTTTCACTTAACTTGATTAACGAATCAGAAGAAATAGGCTCTTTCTTCTGCACTGGTTTTGACAATATTCTTGAAGAAGATTCTAATATATTACTAATAAAAGCATTATTAGTAGGATCAGACATGTTGCGAAGAGAATGAGCCCATTTAATACTGTACTCAGTTGCACTTATAACAGAATGAGAACTGTTTCTGTCCATTAAATCTGTAAGATACAAAGCAACGTGGATTGGCGAAGCCGGTAACGCAGACCCACCATGGGCCGTGATAAACTGACTTCACTTATTAAAATAGTTAAAATATTTAATGTTTGTGTTATCACTTTTTGCCTGTACGATGAATTCCGCCATCTTTGACTTCAGGTGTCCAAAGTTGTCCCCATCGAAACCACTGTCGCATATTTTGTCGTGGATGCCTCTCTCCAGATCTAAACCTGAACATACAAAGTATCAATTAATACATGAATCGCACTGCAATAAAACCGAAAGATAATGTCCTGCCATCAAAAATACCATTCTTTCCTCGACCAGGTTTAGTAAGAATACCTGGTTAAAAAATAACGTACTCTCTAATGTACTCAGCTTGTGTTTCTTTCTTTGAAAATAATAATGGCCAGTACGGAGCTGACTTCCACATTGGTATAACTAAAGTAGCTCGACATTTTTCACTTGTTATTTTCCATATACACTTTGAAATAAGCCGTGGTGGCGGAACAACCCAATTGTTTTTATCTGACCACTTTACGCTTAATGCGTCAATACTCGACGTACCCGGGGCCCGTTTCATCAAAGGTCGTACGACAATCTTAATTTAAGACTGAAATTTAAAAACTGAAAATATACAAGCTGTTGATAAATAGCTCCGCAAGATATAAGCCACGGATAAGACCATGTTTTAATACATGATTTTACTGGAAGTTAGTAATAATATGCTACGGTCTTTTAAAATAATGTTTCATTGAAATTCGTATCGTATTCTCAATTTGTCTTACGATGTTTGATGAAACGGCCCCCCGGGCACCAATATTTAGAATAAAATACGTCACAAGCAAATCTATCACATGTGTGTGGACCGTATAATGCTTCTAGCCGATTAAATATGTCTAAAACAACAGACCAATCGTCACTATCAGTACATCTACTTAGAAAATAAGCTTGAACATTGCTTTCTCTAGGTATCCATTTCGGTACTAAGTGTATACTATGTTCTCTACAAACACTGTCAACCTGAACAGCAACTTTCTGCAAATATGACTTTCTGCTACCAACAGCTAGTATGCTTACTACATTCTTGTTATCTGTACTAACTCCAACATCTCGCCCTTCCAGGCGTTTCATAGAACTGTGTAAAATTCTATTAATAGCCTCCAGCTCTCTTCACGTGGAACTCAATCCACTTTCTGATTCTGACCAACAACCCATTATGTCAGTGTCATCGATTTTATCGATATAACCGCCAAAGCCATCTCCACTGGCGTCACAGTACATAACAATGGGCTCATTATCACCTGAGCTAGTGTCTTCTTAATTTGTACATAAAATCCCTTTATTAAACATTCTTACGTTATCTTTCCAAAACAGCATTTCTTCCAACGCGCCAGAATTGATTAAAACAGGCGCATCCCAACTAGCCCTACCGGCCAGGCATTGATACATACATCTCGACCAGGCGCATCCCAACTAGCCCTACTGGCCAGGCATTGATACATACATCTCGACCAGGCGCATCCCAACTAGCCCTACCGGCCAGGCATTGATACATACATCTCGACCAGGCGCATCTCAACTAGCCCTACTGGCCAGGCATTGATACATACATCTCGACCAGGCGCATCCCAACTAGCTCTACTGGCCAGGCATTGAAACATACATCTCGACCTCAATGTAGCCCTTGAGCCAACAGCGCTCTGCATTGAAATAATCTGCCCTATCAGTTTTGCCTAGCCCTTGAGCCAACAGCGCTCTGCATTGAAATAATCTGCCCTATCAGTTTTGCAAAAGTTCGCGCTGGAATTATTGTCAAACCCTTAGAAACTCTGTTAATAAGCTTAAACTACAAAACCTCCATATTCCTTATCCGCGATTCCGTCACAGCGAATATACCATCAATTGTATTCCAGTCATAGCCTAACCACTCAATACGTTAACATGGTAACCACGTACATTTCTCTTCGGCTATTAAAAATCCGAAGTCGGACAAGTCTTTCTTAACACAATTTGCTGCCTTTAATGCATTATCAAAAGTATTGGCGCCTCCAAGGCCGTCATCTAAAAATAATATTGTTCTTAGACCCTGTGCTCTCCATTTTGAGACTAAAACTCTCAGTAATTTTGTAAAAATAAAACCTGCCGTTGAAATGCCGAACGCTAAAACGTTATATACAAAATAACGAATTTGTTCACCTATCTGCCACGAAAATCCCAAATACTTCCTATGTGCATCATAATTATATCATGATATGATGATAAGCTCTGCAAATGTCAAATTTAAACAAGAAATCACCTTTAAAGAAACATATTCTTGGCTACAGATTGGTCTTCAAAACAGCATTTAAACCTGAAAAGTTCTAAATTGATATGCCGGCCATCTAGTACTAACCGGGCCTTTCCAGATTATCCTTTTGCAACAGTTAACGGATTAATTATATATGGTCGTTCAAACACCTCCGAAATACAACCTTTCAGAAGCACAAAGTTTCAATTTCCTTCGATACAAAAGATGCACTATCCAAGGCAGATTTGTTATTACGCATAAACGCTGATTTTGGTTCATGGATAAAGGGTAGCTTATAACCTTCTTTTACAACATCTAATATATATTCACTCGAACCAGCCTCTTTCCAAAAAGCATAACTACATTTTAACCGATCTACTGGGGGTTTTACTACATCACAACATGAACTGCTACTACCCGCTACTTTTGGTATATTGCAAAAAAACACGTGAACTTATCTGCATATCTGTCCCTGCATTTACGGCTCCACGGTCAGCGACCACCGCTTTGCACTCGAACCTCCAGTGACCGGAACGACCGCACCGGAAACAAGATCCCCGAACGCCTCGTCTGCGATGCGTTGTTAGACTGTGAAGTAACCGTCGCTGTTGGAACCGAATCTTTCGCAACATTCGTAGATTGCGCGTATGGCGTGAACCGACGGCCGCGGAAACGTTTCTCCTCACGGAGCTTCCGGTCCGCTTTAAACTGTGCCCTGTTGATTTTCTTTTTGTCGTCTGAATCGTCGTCCAAAGGATGAGCCTCGTACTCTTGAACAACACGCCACCCGCTGTCTGAGGAGTCGGCAAGTATAATAAGTTTTTGTCTGTGCAACATAATGTCAATACCTTCACGAATTTTCGCATGAGCTGTCACTACAGTTTCCGACGGATGTTCTGCCATTGTTTCCCTCAAACACTGCTCAGCTTGCTTCATTTAACTCAAAGCCTGCTTGTTCACTTTGTATTGTTCTTCGTTTCCCTTTTTCCGAAAAACTTAAAGAGTCCTGAGTCTCCAAATTTTCTTTAAGGTTCATGTAAAGTCCCAAAATGACCCCACATAGAAGAAATTTTAAAATATAAAAATGATCAGTAATACCCAAAATAAGTTAATGAAATTTACATATGGTTGCAATAATCACATTTTTATTCCATATATGTATACCAAAAAAAAACTCACACATGTTAGTAATAATGTAATTATTAGCAAAAATATTGCAATGAATGGCAAATTCTCAATTTCATTAAAAAACACACAAATGCACCAAATAAAAACACCAACAGTATATGCAAGTTATATGTAAGGTACTCCTAGCATTGAATTGCGTCAATACAGCCCCACAACGACACTATGCGTATTTCAAAATGAACATGTCAATGCCATGAGTCGCTATTTATAGATTTTGGAAAAATACTAACTTTCCACGCGCATAGCATGCGATCAATAAGAGTTATGATCTTATAAAATAAAATTAATGAAAATATATCATTTTCATAATATCTCCATAACAATGACACTTACTTGAAACGCACTATTTGAAAAGAATCTTGATATAATTGACTCTCCTCCAGATTTAATTTCATCGGTCGTCCATCTTGGTCAGAAANGACCAATAGAAATCGCTTATATTTCTACTGTAAACTTGTTATAACGCGTAAGACAAACATTTCACGCTATACTTCGAAACGCGTGAAATTAATATTATATGTATTTTACACTTTCCTAATGTTCTTTTTATTCCTCAAATTTTTTGCATTATTATGCCTTTATTTAAAAAGAAATGAATGAACATGGTTTTAACTAGCGCATATCAAATGACATCATGAAAAAATCGATGACACGATACTGCGGTTGCTGGTTTCAAAAATGTGGAAATTCAGCGTAGTTTATAACACATTATGTAATTTCGTCAATGTTGGCGTGGTGAAGGAATAAACATTATTCGTCGTAACGGTTATATTACAAGCGAAACAATGTTAAGAACGTGATGCAAAAATATCGACAACAACGCAAGCATTTAAAAAATAATATTTTACGGAACCAAAGATATTTTTTTAATATAAAATACATTTCAGCAACACATTCATGAACAAAAAAGCACACGTAACATATAATATATGAGCAAAAACGTACATAATTACAATGCGTGATAAAGTGTTATATGCGTTTACAACATACACAGAACAGAAAGTTTATTAAAGATTTCAGCATGCACAGATAATCGTCAAACACACAATAATTATGACATTTTAATAATATTTAAACACGCGTAAAGGTTATGAGAAAAGTCGTTATCAAAACTATTCAGTGTATCACAGTTTTGGATTAAACACATATTTCTACATAAAAGGAACATACATTTAAATAACATATATCAGAACATTTGTATTTATAATTTGCTTTTTGAGGTTTCCAATGTAGAAATATAACAACTTAAGAGACATCATCATTAGAGAAACTATCGATACCATACGATAATATTGAAAAAAAACTATCGATACGTTCCGATATTATTGAGACAAACTATCGATACTATCCGAAAGAATTGAGAGAAACTATCGATACCATCCGATAGTGTTGAAAGAAACTGTCGATGCTTTCCAAAAATGTTGAGAGAAACTATCGATACCATCCAATAATGTTGAGAGAAACTATCGATACCTTCCATTGATGTTGAGAAAACTATCAATGCCTTCCAATAATGTTGAGAGAAATGTCGATACCTTCCATTGATGTTGAGAAAATTATCGATACCTTCCAATAATGTTGATAGAAAATATCGATACTTTCCATTGATGTTGAGAAAACTATCGATACCTTCCAATAATGTTGAGAAAACTAGCGATACTATCCGAGTTTATTGAGAGAAACTATCGATACCATCCGATAGGAAACTACCGATATTATTTTAATTACAAAGTGTCTATAGGATACAGGATAATAGGAAAACAACGAATTTGCAGATGACTATTTTCTTATGTCAAATTGCTAGATGCTTCTCTGCACACTCACTAAGTATTTTAACAGATACAGGTTTTGGAACAACACTATCAAACCATGTTGGGTTTAGCAAAAAGTGCAAAATGATTTATACCAACGATTATAAAGCATATTTGTATTATGTCGTGTGTGTTTAGGACAATGGCTATTCCACCGGGTACTTTTTAACGAAAAAATATCAGCAATTCTAAACCTTATAATATCTGTAAGGATTTATTTTGGGGTACGATCAGACATTTTAGACTTAATATTCTTATTGTGAAACCACCATTTTAAATTGTGAACACAAACCCGTCTTCATCAGAATCTTCGCATGGATTATGGTCAAATTTAATTATATCGGGAACATTTTCCTTTGAACTTAAATATTCTATAGTGTCTTTTGTGGGCCTTGGTCTAGGCAAAGTTGAATTATCAGATGCAGTCTTGTTATTGATGTTGAGAAGGCGATTATCAGTTTTGGACTTTGTACGGTCTTGTACAGAAACAGACGTGATGTCATCATCTGGAAAATTGATCTTCATCACCTCTGTGTCGGAAGGACTTACTATCAATGACCCCTTCCCGGACGACTGCATTCGTCCACCATGGTAACCTGAATTAAACTCAGTTAAGTTTTCATTCACACAGTCCATGTCTTCAAACACTATTTCACTTAAAGAGCCACTGCTATGGGACATATGCGCTTTCATTTCATTCGCATCAAAATCATCGCCATCTTCTCTGTCTTTTGTCATCATTGTCGCATAGTTCAGTTTAGATTCATTTGTATCCTCCGTTTCATTCTCGTTTCCCAAACAAGGAGTTAAATAATTCGTATGGCACTGAACCGGTTCATTGTCAAGATTGTTAGATGAACCAGAAAACAGATCATCATCACTTACAGCTAATCTTCGCGCATGCCCATATCTCTGCATGTCGCTAGGCAACACGTAGTGCTCGTCATCGCTAGGATACCTAAATCTTGGCGACGAGACGGCTCTCGGTCGATATTGTTGATGGTTGGCTGGAGCAGATCTCGGGCCAATAATTGGAGAATTCGAATTACGTTTTCCTAAATTTGTAAGATCTTGTCGCTTGTACTTTCGCATGCCAGGGCTTGTCTTCAGTCCGTAGCTATTGCCTACCGGCACCGACAACACCGAGCTTGGGCGGTCAAATGAGTCCAAATGAACTTTATGCATTTCAATATTTGAACGTTGTCGAATACGGTGCCCAACAGCATCAAGCGGTCGCAGCATTCGAACATCAGAGTACTGCACATGACCGCTGCCAAAGGACGACACACTGTTTGCTCGACCGGTGGGTATAATCCTAGCGTCACGTGTGCTTATTGGTGTCCGAATGTGGCTCTGAAGACTGCTGGCGTCAAACCCAGCGTTATCGAACGTGGGCATATAGCCTGACCCAGGTGTGTTGTACAGAGTGTCTAGGTCGCTCTTTCCTATTATTAAACGAACCAAATCATGCTGTTAACAAGATTTGTTTTCCGCATAAAATGTATAAAACAATATGGCAATAATATAACATAAAACAAAAAAGAAAAATCTGTGTGCATTAATATTGTTATATAATTGATAATAAAAGGTAAAGGAAAACAAAAAAGCGCTTTAAGTTTACTCTTATCTCCTTTTAGGTCCTTATTGCCATTGCAGTCTTTTTTAAGAAAATTAAACAGTTTCAAAAAATGTAAAACACAGACTATGTTTCAATAGATAATGCAACATATTGAACAGTTCGTGTTGGTAATGAACCTTTGGATAAAGATGGCTGTTGATGAGAAAACAGCAATTAAACACAGACTTACCGGAAGCAGAACCTGTAGTTCCAGAAGACAGTGAATTCGGTTTATTTCTCACCCATCGGAACAAAAGTATGGTGACCACAAGGAATACCAAGAGAAACACACCGAACGCGGCAGCCAAAGCAAAAAGTGCTATGCGGTAAGCACTGTCGTCACTGCAATAAAAAAAGTTTGTTGTCCATTCAGTATTGTTGTAGAACAAACTGCATGTATCAAATTACTTAACAAGTGCAAAAACGGTTCTGTGATGATCATTTTAAGGTCCAAGTATATATTGGTCTTTCAAATCATGTTGTGTTGATAATAACGTAAAATATTGTTGATTGTGTAAAACGCGAATTGTTCCAGAAATCATCAAATGAGTCCAATATATGATGTGTGGTCCGTAAAGGAATCTATCGCGTTATCATGAACGCGGATTATCTTCAATTTAAATCCTATCTATGGTTTAAGCATCGTGGAACTTACCCGTTCTCATTTACAAGTGTCGTCATTATTGTCGCCGGTGTCGTTACCGGAGATATTTGCGGGGTCTTCTCTCTACAAGTCTGGCTGCAGAATCCACTATTTACAACGTAATTGAAACAATCTATGTAACTTTTAAATTCAGCTGACACGTTCAAAGACACGATGTTTCCCAGGGTATCGTAAAACCGGAGCGGAGTTGGTAGTTGCAGTCTCCTATCGATTCCGTACTGTCCAACCTGAAGATCAAATAAATAAAAAAAGAACATCAAGAATCGTTAAGAAGACGATATATTAATACATCCAGTTATTGTTCAACTAATAATTGTGTGTAACTCATTAAATATGCATTTCTAATATTTCAATTTATTTTACTTTCCTAAAGTACTGTACTAGTATTTATATTATACCTCTTTGTAAAATGCATAACCGCTCTCATTCAACTGTATATTATATATTGTGAAGCCAATATTTCCATTTCCATGTTCATCAAACAATCGGGAATTTTTAACCGTCACTGCTTTTATTTCGTTGATAAACTTGACCGTATTTGTTCGAACGGTTTTGACACACGTGGTATTACTAGCACAAAATCTTCTAAACCCTTCTGTAACAGCTTGCACGGCCAGTCGAACGTGTACAGCTCTTTGGTCTGATATTAAACTATTGACCAAATCACCACTTAGGTTCTTGGACATAGTGATTTCGTTACAAATTGGAGTGGACCCTTTCTCAAATGAGCTTTTAAGCACACAGCGGTTGATTTTTTCGAAATAATTCGGAATCCATCTGTTGTACTGCTTCTGTGTTATATTCAGCTGTTCTAGTAGCTGTTTGTACGTTAAATCCACATCATCTTTGGAAGACACTGTAAATACTATAGAACCTAAACTTTTCTTGCTCAAATCTTTGTCCACCAGCTCAATATTTGTGCCCCACCCATCGCTTGCGATAAATATAAGGGGTTTAGGATTTGTGTGCTTTTTTAATTCCACAAGGAGTCGCTTAGCCAACGTGTCGTAGGCAAAGAACAGAACAACTCTTAATTCCATTTGAAAGATGTTATTAATGATCTTTGCCAGTTCATTGTCTGTCATATCTTGGGTAAATTTCAATTCAATTGGCTCCCGTATGCAAATATTCCTCGCTTTGGCCTCGTTTAGTAAACCTTCTTTTCCATTGATACCATAAGCGTCATTGAGGTACAGTAGTCCAACATGGGTTACATTAAGATATGCCAACATATCAACCATTCCACGAACCTGTAAAGGGTCACTGGGAACCGTTCTTAAGAAATATTGGTACCTGAGTTTGTTGTCAAGGTCTGGAGAAGATGCGCCGTATGAAACTATTGGTATACTGATCGATTTAGCGAAATCCCCAACAACCAATGCCACTGGTGATGAAACAGGTCCAACAATAGCAATAACTTTGTCCATGTCTATGATGGTGTTTGTAGCTGGATCTGTTATGAATACTCGTTTATTGAAAAGATCGAAAAGAAAAGTATTCGTGTTCATGCCATTGTAGCAGTCATCTATTGCTAGGGCTCCGAAATTTATGCTGAACTTAGCTCGTTTATCCATAACGGAATGCATAAACGCTGAAACTGTTATTATATCATTAGCTTGGTCCTTTTCTCCGCAGGTGGACGAGTTTTCTCCGTGTGAACGGATGGAAAATAGACCCAAAATAATTACGTCTCCGTGCAGGTACGAATATCTAATATCATCCATGTTGAAGCATTGGTCACATGTTTCCAAACAGTTGGATGACAAATATCCTCCCTCAAACCCTAATAGTTTTTCAAATTTACCCTCTGCTGTATAAACCCAAGGAATGGAAATGTCCTGCAAATGATAAACAGACATATGTGTAATTTAAAATTAAAATACGCTTAACTACTATGGTGTGTAACTTTTCAAAATTGAATTAAAATTCACAATTATTAAGAAAATTACCCCTCCGGACGTATACAATATAAGATGTTAATTTGGTGGTGCATATTTGGTTAACTGGATAAGTTTTACACTAATAAATTTCATGTTAATAAAAATGTTTGTTTTCTTACGCCTGTTGTTCCGTTGTACACTTCTACTCGTAAAGCCTTGTATTTCTGATATCCGTCCCGATCGAATGAGATTGTTTCAGTTGTGTATGGATAAAACGTTTTGCTTTTAAAATGCTCAGTGATGTTTATCTCTGTGATTTTCATCCGATCAACGATTGTTTTAAGTGTGGTTGCATTCATCTCCTGGCACTTTGCTAAGTCTTTGCCGCACACTCCAGACGCTACAACCACGGTGCTTATAACGATGTCCATCAAATGCTTTGGGTCGTAAGAAGGCCTCTCTAATAGATTGTTAGTTAGTTTGGAATTCGATTTGAAATCAGATATCAATTCTGCTAGCTCACGCCCCGTTTGAACTTGACCTTTCGTGTTGTTAAGCATAGAACTCCCAAAGGCAACCCATGCTGTATTCTCATCGTCTAGACGATCCTTATCCATGTAGTCATAGTTGACCATAAACACGTTTTCGTCCTTTTTGAGGCGTTGCTGAAACAGTGCGGTCGGTATATTTGAAGGTAATACCCAATTAATGTTTATGCCATGGGGCCTTTGTTCATTCGACAATATCATGGTTAAGAAACCGTCGGGATCCCCAAAATACACCACTGCTACTGATTTACCCATTACTTGTGTCTGTGCAATTTTATATATTTCCGCGAAGTTGTTAGGGAGACCAGAATATGCCGTGCAAATTCCACGGGATTTCGTCGCCTTCTTAAAGGCAGCTGAAGCTTGCAAGCCATATTCGTCGGCACTGTGTATTTCTATAACGTAGTTCCACTGAAGATGTTCCAACAGTTTAATTGTCGCCTGGAAAACAAATGTTAAGTCTGTTTTGTTATTTTGAAACAAAAACACCTGATTATATACATACGTTTTATGTTTAAGAATATCATTGTGTTAATTGGCCACGTCGCTGCACACCATTAGTTACCGACTTTGAATTGATATGCAGTTTTATCGTGAACGAAGTAAATATTTCAATTGTTTTTTTTTTCTGGAGTAAAACAGTTTTTTACGAGTAGCAACACATAAAAACAATTGATGAAGCAGTAAGACTAAATATACCATTTACAATATAACTATGCACATCAACTCACTAATTGGTCATAGCCTCATTAATTACAGCTTTCTCTAAAGAAAAATCTTTACAACATTTTATCATGTTAATGTGTTTAGAAAGTAAATGTGTGTTTAGGCAACGTTAAGACAGTTTGTTTTGCGTCTGTACCATAAGCTGTTGTTGAAACGGTACAACAGTGTTGAACAATGCCTGGTTGTCGTGTGTATTCCTTTCGGGTGAAGACGGAAGAGGTCGCAACACCGGTCTATTCTGTTCCAAACGCGCAATGACTTCCGACGTTTCTATGTTAGATAGGGCTATTGTTCCTGCAATAAATAATAAGATGGTCATCTTCCTTGTGTGTAAAATAGCATCGATACCACATTAAATTTCGCAAATTTATCACAGTGAGAACGTTTTCGGTTTTTAAATCATAATCGTGATTCGGTACGCTATATCATATTTTAAAGTGACAGTTCGCGGATATATGGGCAGAATTGTAAGAAAACGTGTTTTTTTTTATTGGGGATATCATTGAAAATCCGGTTGAAATCGATTGAAAACAAACAATATAGCGATTTTTATTTTGGGGTCGAGTACGATAAAGTACGAAAACGACCTAATTAATATTTATGATTCGACAACTGACTTCAAACCTAAACACACAAAATGGCAGATACCAGCGAATTTAGCGGAGAGAAGGTAAGAACAAATGCAAATACATCTGTTACAGACGGAAACTGAGTTGCAACGCTACGTTTTTGCTAAATCTATGTATTTATGTTTAGCGAAAGCGAAAGTAATTTGCATACCTCGCGACGCTGCAATGATTTTCGCAAATTGCACGTATTTATATATTATTTTATCGATTCAAAACCAATTTTGACCAGGTTTTCGATTTCAACCTCGATAAAAAATATATTTCAATGAATTTATGTAAGGTTTATTTCTCGCTATACAATTTTTATGCAAAACAACGATCTATTTCGCGAATTGTCACTTTAAACATCTGAGCTTTGTAATGAAGTGTATTTGTTCTTTCAAGCTAAATAAGGTAAGTAATTAAATCGTAGTATTTGTAAGTGCGTCAACTAAATATGAATATTTGGAAGAATACACAATTAATGTTGATCTATTTGCGATTGAAAGATCATGAGTTGGGTAAACTATCTTTATCACACTGTACTTGCATGACTTTGTGCTCAACTGTCTTTACAGATTTAACAGGTGTTAACGTCAACTAAACATAACAGTTTAATACACTAATTAAAATGCGGGTACTAAATGGATTTTTGTTTGTGTAAACGGTATTTAACGGGACCACTAATGTCGTCATACCAATAGTCAGGGTGGCGTTTGAGCCGTTTCTGACTTCCCCGGTGCAGAAAGTGGAGCCGGTGAGGAGAATGTCTGTCGTGACGTCAGCATTGTTACAATTGTCGTAGATCTCGTAACCTGCAGCAGCAAATAGTTAAACTGTATCAAGAGAACACTCAGCCCGAGGTCCTGTATTTATGGCATGTTACCAAATGCACGAACGAGACGGTGCAACACAAAAAATGTATAGCCACAACAAACGGATGAACGTGGTACACGCATTGGAACGGTAATCCAATGTTGAAAAGACATCAACAGTATGCCAAACATGTATATTTAATACTAAAATAGAAAAGTTTAATATTCATTCTTTAATATCGTCCAGCTTTGATATAAATTTGTTTATAGTAAAAATAATTAAACATTCGGACTATACTATGCTTCACTATACTCAATATCAATTCCTTTGTTCAATTCGCCTTCCGCGACCATATCTGCATATTTAAGGAGGTTTGTTTGGATTGAATTGTATTTGCTTGTGACAATATAAATTACTATTTGCATTTAAGTAGGCCAATTGTTTGTAGTGACGGTGTGTTTTTTGGTATAACATATGAAGCTCTGTAACACAATACGTTGTAACCAACAGTAACCGGACACTAAACATTATGCATGAATATTTTAAGTACACTTTTTGATGAATGCAAACGTTTACGTACTGAAAAAGGCTTAAATATATCAGACAAATTTAGTCTTAAGCTTTATTTTTGTTCGTGCTATATTGCATAAAGTTAAAAAACTAATACTTAGTAAGGCATAAATAAGTGTTCATTAATAAAGAACGATAAATAACAATGGACAAGAGCTTCATGCAGGCAATTAAGCGCTCACCCGACTTCAAGGAACATTCATCTACGTACGCTTGAACTGGTGACATAGTTTTTTGTGCACTTGACCCAAATACAAACAAGGCCTAGATATTGTCAATATACGCATTCTGGCCATGTTTTATCGAGATTGAGGTAAACATATGGATTCTAAAGTGGTAATTTTGGTTTTCTAAGAGTTGATTTGGTTATCTTATGTTTGTATACACATGACCGTGATTCGGATTTCGGATTCATATTGTCTAAATAAACGTTCGTAACATGTTTTATCAAGATTGAGGAATAAAAATGGCTTCTAGAATATCAACAAGGTTTGCTCAGATTTGACCTGCTGACCTATGGTTTACACATTACCCAAATTCACACTTGACCTTAACATTGTGAAGATAAGCATTCTGAAGAAGTTTCTTCAAGACTGAGTCATACATGTGGCGCCTAGAGTGGTAACAATGGTTTTCTAAGAATTGAAACGGTGATCTGGTTTTGAAACAAACGTGCCCACACTAGAACTTGGCCTAGATATTGACAAGATAAACATTCTGACAATTTGTCAACAAGATTGAGTCATACATGTTTTGCTTTGACCATCTGACTTTTTGGACGCACGTGATTCAAATTCGAAATTCGACTCAATGTTTTCAAGACATAAATTATGTATCAAGTTTCATCAAAAATGAAAAACACATGTGGCTTCTAGCGTGTTAACAAGCTAAACGTTGACTTCGCACACCGCACACATCACACTGAACGACGAAGGACTTCAGACACATGATGATCACAAAAACTTGAGATACTGAGGTCACCGTGGCGTAGTGAATATGGTGTCAACATTTGAACATTGTGACCGGCGGAAGATGGGTCCGATCTCCACCTTTCGAGCGTTCTTGTGATCACTCTTTAAGTCCATAAGTATTGGCACCATCAAGGAAACAGACTCAAAAGCATGTCAATAAGCTTTAGGCTTTCGATGCAATCGAGTTAAAATATATAGGCTTTCATAAAAAAACTTGTGTTAAATAGATTAATATCATAGATCTGTATTTATAATATGAACTTATGTATCCTTTTTGTTATATCGATTCATTTATTACGCTCTGTTAATTCATTTTTTCGTGTATATGCATTGGGTTTCCTTGTATAAAATACGTTTGGATATCGCTATTTCAGAAATAGAACACGTAGCTTTGTTTGGTGTGACAACTGAAAAAGATGAGTGGTATTCATTACAAACAAATGTTCACTTCATGTGCTTCAATACTATAAGGAAATTTATGCCTTACCATATCGCATTACAAATCGTTAAATGTGTGTTTCGCGCAAATCCTACGCTTCGTTGAATTGAACTAAGTGCGATGAAACATAACTGAATAACACTGGATATAGTTATTTCACTGAACTGAATTATATTTAAATAATAATAATTGTATAATAATTTATACAAACATTATAACAATGGTAGATGCTCATGTCCTACTCTCGTCTCTAAAATTTACTCTCAGGGTTTATAAAAGTACATTCCATCCATCTGATAAGGCCCTTATATTTACATTTTAAACACAATCTTTGACAATACAATACACCACTTAACCATTGCCAATATTTGCCACAAAAGAATGTACATGGCTATTCCATAAACAAACATAACAATCAACTAACCATACCTATGCTATGACCTTCCAAGAACGGTTCAGATGACTCCCTGGCTCCATTGAGAATGTCGGTGATCCAATCCAGCGCAATGATTTGATCTAGCGCCAGCTTCGACATATTCTCGCTACAAAGTCCCGTTGTACCCTTTTCATGTATTCCAGCCACAACCTTGAACACCACTGAACCAGGTTTTGACCACTTCCGGCGTTGACAATATCCATCCATAGCCAGACCAACGTTCATGAACACTATTATACAAGTCCCAAGCAACAACGTCACAGAGCAGATATTCATTTTAAAGTGAAAAGTTCGACGTCAAAATGTCCACTTTAAACGTTCCGTAGAACGCTCATTGGAATGTTAATCACGTTGTATGCACGTTGGTTCCAAAGTTGGTTCCAAGACCTTCTATATCGAGCTCTAAAATAAATTCCGAAATGATCAGATGTTCGTTATAGAATTAAACGCAATCCATATAATACAATTTTCTTTCCAGCAAAGCAGCGTGACTTTAATGTGTGTACATAGTTGCTTTAAAAATACATCATAAATAATACGTTTTTCTTTAAATGCAATACATATTTTGTCAAATGAAAGAAATAATGTGAACATACATTTTTCACTGGGTTCAAATGGAAATTAAAACACAAAAAAACGCATGCCTTGTTTGTCATTAATCTGTATTGTATATTGGCATCTGGTTTGCTATATAAACGAAGTTTCAGTAGTGATAATTGTTATTACTAATAATAAGAATCGAACGTTGTTTTGTTAAAAGCATTCGTGGTGATAGTATTGATGATAAATGGGACAAGCTTCAATGCACTCTTCATTTCCCGTTTATCCTACTTCAGGTTGCTTAGTGAGTCACGCGATGAAAATTATAGCGGTTTTTAAATTTCTGAACTGTGTTTGTTGTTGTTTTTGTTTATATACAAAATGGCTTGGTTTAAAAAATTTCATGGAATGTGTTTTTTTAGAATTGTGGATCTGGGCGGTTTCAGTCAGACAACTGATCAGGAAGTAGAAAAGAAGTAGAAAATAAGAGGTATAGAAGTTAACCTGTGAACTGTTAACATGCAGGAAAAATGACAGGGGAAAATTTGAAAGGTAGCCTGTGAAATTCCTGAGTCACACCCTCTAATGTTTCCCTGCCATATTCTATATAAAAAAAAAAGTAAAGTGCACTGTTGAAACACATGAAATATGCACATAACTATTTTACATCTAGTTTAAAGTTTAAGGAATTTCAAAAATAGTTATCCATCTATTCTTTACAAAACGTGTATCATATTATTGTCAAATTATTTAACGAATTCCCGATATCAGTTTTTGAAAATAATTATGGAGTTTGTTCTAAAACTTCTCGTGCAATTCCATGAGTGATCTCTGACTTGCCTTTGCAAGACATGTTGTACTCTTTTGCCATATTGTCCAGAGCCTGTTTGGTTAAACCACGTTGGTTTGGTTAAGTAGCGTTGTTTAACACAATGACATACAACCACAGCTTTTACCTGCACTCATGAACTTAAAAATCGCCTTTGAATCCTGCATGTTTGTGTTAAAGAACAGTTTAACAAGCGTTGATGTCGATGCATATGGTGGTGTTGATGACTTTATAATTTAGTATTGAGATGGTATTGATGATAATGATAATGCATTTGCCCCTATTGTATTGAAACGTATTACGAGTGTAATTAAGATGATGATGATGATGATGATGATGATGATGATGAAGATGATGATGATGATGATGATGAGAATGATGATGATGATGATGATGATGATGATGATGATGATGATGATGATGATGATGATGATGATGATGATTGTGTTTGTGAGGGTGATTATTGTGGTTTTGGTAATAGCGGTTGTAATAGAGACCTGACGGATGACTACGCTTATTGTTCAAATAGGAAGTTCGGTTTTCGATAACTATATTGCGTATCAAGACTGGCTATTAATTCACATTAAACATTTACATGAAAATATAGTTACCGTAAGCATCTACTATACACAAATAAGATATGAAATATCCTACCTGACATATTTAGCCGATCTGACAGGTCAACACGATCGTGTGAAGGCTCGTACAATTGTGTACACTATATTCTTAACTTACGTGAGTCATATCCACCATCAAGCGCGAACAATCGTGATCTCGCATTTAGTAATGACTTCCCTAGTGCATCATTATCATCGAAGCTTGTCCACACAATCGCAATAAAACTATGACACAATGAAGGGAAAATGATTGCAAATGATGGTATGAAATAAATAATAGAAATAAATTAATGTTGAATTGAAATGAATAAGTATGCTTTTGATGATGTGATTATTACATGCATTTAATTATATATGGCAGGTAAAAAAAACGTTAAAATCGTTCTCACTTATAAATCTTCTTAATATTACCAAATGTAAATGTTAAAGGGACTGTCCACTAGATTTTGGCATGTATTGAAGCTTGTCATTAAATGCTTTAAATGCTTTATATTGATAAATTTAAACATTTGAACTAAAAATCTCCAGTAAAAAACAAGAAAACAATTTTAAAAAAAAGGAAAAAAAGTAACCCTCAACAGGGCTCGAACCACTGACCCCCGGATTCCTGGAGTCCTAGAGTAAAAAGCTACCTGTTTAGACCACTCGACCACGGACGCTCATGTTTAATGCGGATGTATTTTTTAGCTATATAAGCAATCCTCGTAGGTTCCCAAAATATCGTTTCGCGTCGCGCGACGCTTTATCTAGTGGACAGTCCCTTTAAAAAAGCGATATTACCTGACGTTAAAAAAATCTGAATAAAGTGTGTTAATTGTGTGTACAACGGACGTTATAAGGCGAACTTTAAACATTATGTGTACTGTTTTCATATTACACTTAACTAAATGTAAACGCATTAACGCTCTATATTCTCGTATTAAATTGTGTTTTACGATCTGTATGATTATAAAATATATTAAACCTAGTATACCTGTTTAATTTTGAAATCATATGTCACAGCAGTTGAAACCCGGATTGATTAACACATCCGTTTCTTGAGTTATGTAGAAAATAACGGTAATGTCCCTATTATTTACGTGCGTATGTGCTTCGGTTTTCAAGGTTTAGAATTACCATTAAAACAGCTTTACCATATCCGCTTTAAAAAAACTCACCACAACACATTTAGCTATCATTTAAACTTTGTCAACATTGTCAGGTAAACCACATTTGCACTTCATTCGTCTCGACTCTTAATGTAGATTAACTAAACAGTTTACTTAATGCGTCGATCCAATCAGAATAGATAACAGGTCCTTGATATCATGATACACTTAGTCTGTTTGTTCATATCCAAAAATAAACACGCACACAACGTTCTGAATAATGTCCACACATACAAGTTAACATGTCAAGAATACATTGACGGATGAAAAATGTACGATTAACTTGTTAATTCAGCTGTAAAAACTATTTTGGATGAAACTGAACGAACATATGAATCAGAAAATAACATTAATGGTTAAAGCTTAATAATCCCCTAACAGAGGTTTCATAAACTATTAGCGAACCTGCATGATCAAATTTCCACCAAATATTTTCCAACTATAATAAACTCCTCAAAATGCAATAAACTTCACGCTTGGTTAACTGGCAAATATGAGCGAGCTCTCACTTAAAACCATACTGTTGTGTCGTCTACATCTTTGTTAAGTTAAAACGTTCGTTAAATAGTATGGCTCTTGTCCGTTGAAACGATACAAATAAGAAGTTTAAACGCACAATATTTGTTATTTTTCAAACATATTTTGAATTCGCTTAAAGAATGGACATGTCCACCATATAGAATACTGAAATTACGATTATTATTTAAAGAGCAATAGTTATCTAAAAGCGTTTGAGATGAACGAACGTAAATATACTCATGTACTGAATTGAGGGGAATAAAATATAAGATTCGTGTAAATGACTATTTGTTGTGTATAAATGACTTCCGTATAGATTACATTTGTACAATTCCATTTCATGTATTTGACTATTGTTTGCTTATATTACGTTAATTCATCATTATATATATCAGTGATTATATTTTGAAAGAAAATGTAAATGCATTTTTCAATGGACTGATTTAATGGATGCAATTCTATCTGTTTAATTTCAATTCCCATGTTGCTAATTAATGATACGGAGTATATGTGAGAAGTATCCAGTATATGCAAGTAATGTTAAATTTAATCATTTAATTCCTGTCTGTACATGTACATTTCACATTTATTTAATTTTATACCAGACCGTTTAAAAAAGTAAGAGTTCATTATTAAAATTGCATTTGTCGATCAGTATGTGTAACTTATCATTTAGCGTAAAGAATTACGCAGCCGAGAACCATTCAAATTCTTAAACACGATCGAGAACTCTGTATAACAACTCGGTAAACTCGAGCTAAAAAGCCGTGAAAATGTGTTGACTAAGAATGATTACTGGTAACGGAATCATAAAGTTTGGCCGCGAACCCTACCCTCCCCCCTTTCCCAGCCGACCACAATACCATGATATATGTTTTGTCCGATGTTCGATACATTCAAAACAATACTTATACATTGTAAACAATCAATACCTACGGGGAATTAGTTTTTTCAAAACCAAAATTGGTCAATATCAACACAGAACATTGAACCAAACATATTTTACCACAATTCAATCATCCAAAAGATTTGAGGGTCAAGGTCGACTATGTACGTCCCGGGGTATGTTACCACTTTCTGTGGAATTTCTTTCCGAATTAAGTAATAATGGTGGCAAAAACCACAACGGTGGTCACCCCTATATGTTGAATGATCCAGAAATCGGTCACTGTTGTTCTTGTAAAAATGCAAGCAGCGTTATTAGCTGCATTCGTTATAGTATTTTTTAAACATGTTATCAATCAATTTCCTAATAATCATATACAGAATTATTATAGTATTAACTTATTAAATGTTTCAATATATAGTATGCAACCAGATTGTTTTTACTCCACTAGCAACAGGGTAAGTATTTTACCCGGCCATCAAGGGTTTGTCTACTGCGATGGTTCCACAATAACAATTCGAACACGTTATAGGAATTATTATGCTGGTAATTTGGTGGTTCTTTAAGAAAACGTTTACTTAGAAATACGTTTAAACATTCGAATGCTGTAACTATTTGCAACAAAAAATACACGTGTGTGTTTGATAATTTTCATAACTAATGAAATGAAAAGTTTCGGTATGTCCAAATCTATTTCGGATATGAATATTGTACTGTCTTATAGAACTAAAGTTGCTTGTCTTTTCATGATGTATGTTTTCGGCTTATGGGTCGTACTTTACTATGTCTCTGGTCGTCTGTCCGCCTTTCCGAACTTTAGTTTTAGCTCTCTACTCAGTATAGTCTGCATTGTGAGAATATGTATATGTGTGTAGTATAAACTTTCTAGACATTTCATAAACACGATCGTATACTTGTATAATTTTGTTGAACTATGTTTTCAGCTACTGTAAAGGAAGATTAAACAAGATTCAGGCTTAGAGAGTCTGTATTGATATTTTAGACTGAAAGAATATCGGTGCGCCGATATTTAACTAAACTAACTGTATGAAAGTTGTGTTTTATTATATTTTTTGATTTTTACCATAAATGATCAACTGTTTTTAGAAACTTTATTAATGGAAATCAGAGGTAAAACCATATCATATTCGAGCTTCAAATCCAAAAAGAGAAAAGAAATAGAATATTATATTTTAAAAGAATATGAGGACATCGAAAAACAGTTAACAAATGAAAACATTGAAGAGCTCAATCTTTTGCAACAAGAACTCATACGCATTCGAAACTTGAAAATGAAAGGCGCTTTCATTAGAGCTAAGGCGAAGTGGATTGATGAAGGCGAAAAACCCTCAAAATATTTTTGTAACTTGGAAGCACAATATGCATATAATAAAAACATTCCTTTCATTGAAAACGATGAAGGTCAACGGCTATTTGATAATCCTGGTATTTTAAAAGAAGCTGCCCAATTTTACAAAATATTGTATACAAAGTCTGTTTTTAATGACTCTTATAATGTACATGATGACCTTAAAGGCATAAACACAATTAAATTAAACACTGAACAATCTCAATCATTAGACGGCCTTCTTACACTTAAGGAAATATTAATTACTTTAAAAAATATGAAGCATGACAAAAGCCCAGGATCAGATGGTTTTACAGCAGAATTTTTTTAAAGTTTTCTGGAAAGATTTAGGCCACTTTATAATGAGAAGCCTCAACTATGGTTTTACCTCTGGAACCATGTCAGTTACTCAAAAACAAGGTATAATCACATGTATACCTAAAGATAATAAACCCAGACATTTTTTGAAAAACCTAAGGCCATTAACACTTTTAAATGTAGTTTACAAGCTTGCATCTGGGACTATTGCTAACAGATTAAAAACTATCCTTATTTCTAAAGATCAGACAGGATTTATTAAAGGCAGATATATTGGTGAGAATACCAGACTTTTATATGACATTATGCAATATACAGAAGATAACAATATCCCTGGACTCTTGATGACCATCGACTTTGAAAAGGCGTTCGATACCCTTGAATTTGATTTCATAGAAAAAACATTAGATTACTTTAATTTTGGTACAACATTGAAAAAATGGATTTCACTTTTCCTACATAATACCTTGACGGCAATTCAAATCAATGGGTTTTTATCAGAATTTATAACAATTCAAAGAGGTTGCAGACAAGGAGATCCAATAAGTTCCTATATTTTTATTCTGTGTGCTGAAATTTTGGCAATTAAAATAAGAAATTGTAATGAAATTAAAGGAATAGTGATAGAAAATATTGAATATAAAATTTCTCAGTTTGCTGATGATACATCTCTCTTTCTGGATGGCACAGATGTTTCCCTTAATGCTACCCTTGATCTTTTAAATAACTTTGCCTTATGTTCTGGATTGAAAATCAATTATGACAAAACAAACCTTATATGGATTGGCTCCAAAAAGTTTAGCATACAATCAATAAAAACTAAATATAAACTAGTCTGGGGCACAACAAACTTTAAAGTTTTAGGAATATTATTTAATGTTGATTTAAAGAAAATAATAGAAATAAACTTCACGAGTAAACTAGAAAAGCTGCACAATATCATAAATTTTTGGAAAAGAAGAAATTTAACACCCCTAGGAAAGATAACAGTTGTTAAATCACTACTACTTCCCCTTTTTACACACCTGTTTGTAGCTCTTCCTAGCCCAGGAGAAATTTTTTTAAATCAAATAAATAGCCTTTTTTCCAATTTTATATGGGATGGACCAGCAAAAATTAAACAAACTATTGCTATTAAATCATATGATGATGGAGGAGTTGCCATGACTGATATATATGCTTTTGAAAAAACTATGAAAATGACATGGTTAAGGAAAATTGTATCAAGTAATGGAAAATGTTTCCAACTTGTATATTCTATGTTTGACGTGAAGAAAATGTTTAATTTAGGAAAAAATTA
>VMBQ01000136.1:314145-364133 GCA_007657795.1 Dreissena rostriformis
AAAAAAAAAAAAAAAAAAATATATATATATATATATATATTTTGATTTCCAGTAAATGATAGATGATTGTATGACTTTCCTACTTAAGTTAGCATGTGTTCCCTTGTATATGATCTACAACGTTAATTATTTCATTCACATTACGATCAAATCGTTTAAACACAATGAGTACGAAAACTAATGTATTCTATGAAGCGGTGCTTTAAAGGGACTTGTTTACAGATTTTGGCATGTTTTGAAGTTTGTCATTAAATGCTTTAAATTGATAAATATAAACATCGGAACTAAAGAGCTTCAGTATAAAAACAAGAATAAAAGTCAAAAAAGTGAGAAAAAAAGAGACATTAAAAAGTAAACCACACCAGGGCTCGAAAAACTGACCAATGGAGTTAAAGCCAAGCGCCGAAAACACTCAGCCACCCGTCTTCACGTGTGTATGTGTGTAATTCAGAGTTTATGTTCGGGTCGTCGTTGAGTCTTTACGACTACATTATGTGCGGACCTGACCATCCGTCTTCACATGGGTTGCCATTTATTTTATACTTTGTAAAACTATCCACGGGTTGTTACAAAATATAGAGATAACGCAAGTAATCGATATTTTTAGATCGTTTCGCGCTTGAGAGTCAGACGTTTTATAATTATATCATTTTCTAATGATGATTTTTCGTAAACGAAAGTGTATTTTCAGTACAAGTCTGTGGCATTAGTGTTATTTCGCACATTTGTGTACATTGTTAATTTATTTCTTGAATCTGTGAAAAAAGTTAAAAAATTCTCATTTTGATAAACTGTGAACAAGTCCCTTTAAGTTATTCGTTCATAAAGGTCAATGACATGATCATTTCAGCGAGCTCTAACTCAACCTAAACTGTTGATTTTGGCTGCTCAATAATATTGGTTTTTCACCGCTGGAGGTTATTCACCGAGGTAGGATCTGGGGAGACAGTTCTTTATCAGGCACCACTCAGTGTAACGTTCTAAAATTATAGTCGTTGTTGAACTTTACACATATAGATGTGTATTGATTTTTAAAATAGCAATGGCTAAAATAAAACGATTGAACGCTCATTATTTCAGTTTTATAGTTGGGTATATAATTAATTTTAAAACATAGTTGGGTATATACTTAATTTTTAAACGAAACTTAAAATCAAGAATCGTTTTTCTTTGGGAATTCTTGTAAATAACTGTTATTGTCCTTTCATTTACTGGAGAGACTTCCCTACTTATATTTTAATACTGAAACAGTTGAACTGAACGCACTCAATCTCATCCTAAAGGTTTGGACCCCAGCCACTTGTGTTATAAAGTGGATTAATAAATGAAGTAAATTGTAAATCCTCAGTTGAACTTTAAAAAATTCGTATACCAATTAATAGTTTAAACCTATATATTTTAGCTCGATTGCATCGAAATCCTAAGGCTAATTAAACGCTCTAGAGTCCGTTCCCTGGGACTAGAGCCAGTACTTGTTGTCTTTGGGGGAGATTTAATGAACGCTCCGACCGTGGGGATCGAACCTGGGGCCTTCCGATCGCTAGGCGGACAACACATCCACTACACCACGGCGAGCTTATACCAATTATTGTATAAATATGCAGTTTACGTTCTAAATGTTATAAACATATGTCAAGGTTGAAGTAATTTATTTTGAGTTTCTTTAATTACAGCCTATAAAGAATATAAATGTACACTTGTATACGATATATATTCTGTACATAACTGTTTATGCATTTTCAATGTTGAACTGTTTTGAATACGTTTACACATATAATAATATTTTAAAAAAAAACATTTAACGCTTCCAAATTCCACAAGCAGGCACTGTCAGCGTTCATAGACTTCACCGAGAGATTATGACGGCAAACAGCGCATTTTTATGTTGAAGGTATATACCCATGAATTATACAATACTATGCTATATGTCACACTATTTGCCATTGATATTGCTACAGCCATTCAACTGCAGCTGTCGACAGTTTCGTATGTACAATCATTTCGTTAAGCACATCAGACTCTGAACACATCTTCAATTACTAGATTACTGTGTAGGTACATACATAAGTGTAATTATATATTTATTGTTTGCAGGTTTTGGTGACATACGATCCCACATAGGGAGAATTCAAATGATATGACTTCATTGTTAACCCCTGCGACTTATACTTAAATTTCCGTAATTGCAATGTATCAAATGGCTAGGTTTATTTCATAATTTAATCATCATTTTCTCAATTCCGTAAAGATGTTATATAATGAAGATCATTTTCCTACATGGTATCCTTTTACATGTTTGCATAATTGATATATTTCGCATTTATATTGTTCACATTATTTAGCAAAAAAGTATAGCAGTCTAAGGTTGATAGTATCATTTTCCTTTATAAAAATGGATAAACTGTTTTAGATGAATTAGTTAACATGCTATACAATTTATATCGTACGGTATTTGATCATTTGTTCATATTGTTTATTTACTTTAAGGACTTAAAGTTTATTATTCCTTAAATAATTGTACATAACTTGCAAATGATCTTATAAGTGTTGACCATTTTAGTCACAAAATAGAAAATATACCTTTTTTTAACTTGATGGTCTTAAGTGTTTTGTATTTGTATGATTATAAGTCAGCCCAACGTATTTTGGATTTTTGTTGATTTTTTTTGCCATTTAAGAAGTTCTGGATGTAGTCTTCTTTAACATAAGAAAAGGTTATAACCGACACGAAAGATTATTAAAAGCATTCCAAATGGACATAACATTGCATCAGTAATTGTTATACGTTAAACAACTGTGGTAAGTTTACATTCCCTTAGTTTCGGCTTTAAATGTTGCCGATTCATAACTTTATCGCAAGAAATCTTTAGGAAATAAGGATCGGCACCAAACATAAGGGTCGGACAGGATGTTTTTCCTAATGGCATAAGCAAACTTTCTAACTAGTATATTCGCATGTGAGAATTTGCAAGAAGTTCGTTTTAAGTCTTAACCATTTTTTTCTGTAATTATCAAAGACTAGGTGCGCTTTTGTACAAATTGTTTCAGCCCGAAAATATAAGTTAACCTCTTAAATTTATAATATTGATAAGTGTTGCTCGTTTTTCTTTACAGTTAAACGATCTTTGGACGCATATTTTGCTGAAGGAAATGAAACGTTCGCCTACCAATCTTATATTATCTTACAGCTACCATTTTAAAAATGAACCCATTTACTACCAAATACCGCTGCAACACAATCCAATTACATCCAAATAAGTTAGCAATTCGGCTCCATCTTTTATATGATGCGTGTGACATTTACAAAACAATAAAAGCGGTAACACAATTTGTTAAAAGCTGCATAGAAATATTTACCCTTTTGTATAATGAAAAATTTTATTTTGTAGATCAAGGGACGCTATTCTGTAGAAGGTAGCGTATACTTCGCGTTACAGTAGCCTCTTATTAGCTCCTAGGATGAAGTTATTCTGTAGTCTTCGGATATGACGAATCAGTGTGAAAATTGTTTCCAATGGAAGATATAGCCTCCCTCCAAAATAGTCTTATGCTTTGTGTACAAATTGCCAATACAAATGCTCTACATTAGGGGATATTTCGGGATAACATGGGCGGAGCTTTGACATGTAGCATGTGCGGCATATACTCGCATGCCGAGTATCATACAAGAAATTGCGTTAAAGACAATGGAACGAAAGTGAATGAGACGGATGGGTCGCGGAATGGTGCCAATGGTTCAAAAATTGATTCCAAATGAGTACTGAACGTGCAGAAAGGTTCCAGACGTTTTGAAGAACATGCAGAAGCTGAAGAAATGCAGATTTGTTGGAAAAATTATACTTAAAAGTTGCCGATTTATGAATCGGGATTTACAACGATGGCACTACGGGTATTCGAGTTTTCACGTAAACATACTGTTTACGTACTGTCGCTTCTTCGGCTTTCATTCTGTTGAGAATAGTTTACTGCAGTAAATAATCTATAATTATCTTTCATTAAACGATTGGCAAAATACCTTGTGTATACCTGAGACAGAATTCTCCCGCTCTTCATTTTTGTTGATATTTCTGTAGCAAGTGTGGATCATGCAGGCTCCGCTCTAAGTTGATTTAAAATTAGGAAGCCTTAAAGAATGCTTTCCGAAGATGTCAAATAAATACTCTTGTTGTCAAAATTGTACATACTTTAAAATTTGAAAGTCGAAGTAAGTTCCAATCCGATTATGCACCGAAGGTACCAGAAGGTTGCAGAGGAGTTGCGATCCGACAGGGTATGGTCCCCGAATGTTGCGAAAATATCCCGAGTTTGCCCAATTAGCTTTCGCGTACCCTTCGGAAGTCATGCGAACGGCAGGTATTTATTGCTCATTTTCATTGATATAACAACCTGTTGGTAGTAGCAGTTGAAGCCGATTATGAATACAAGAAAATGTAGGTAGTATGACGGCATGATACCAGTGTCGAGCCGACATCAAGTCAAACTGTACATCCGATCTCGAAATCTCTAAATAGCACCCAATAGCAGGACGATGTACACATTTATTTTGGACCATTCTCGAGTCATTATACAAAGTTTGCTGGGTCAAGTCTAGTCAGGCTGTCGCTTTTTTGAAGAAAGTTATTGAAAAATGTAAATATCAGACAGATGAAACTTTTTATCGACGTGTATATTTTTTTTAACTTGGTATTGAAGTGACGGTTGTTTTGATAGTTGTGTGTAAATATGAGTCAGTAAATGGTGTCTTAAACGGTTAGTAATTGTTAAATATTCCTCCCCATCTAACCCAAATCCCTGTCGTTGCGTCTGGTATCAACCGATATTATTTGAATGCGATAAACATTGTTGTATGAAATTGGTCAGATTTGTTTGTACCCACATGCTAGATTATTTTTTTCCAAAGTTGTGGAGATCCGGAAAAAAAACCTATTATAAAGCGATTTGTGTCATGCAAATAAAATTAAATATCGTTAAATATTATAATACTTAAATTAACCAAATAGATTATCTACCATACAATATTACTATTTTTTTGAGAATCAACACATTTGTTAAAGATTACAAAAACTAATACACGGAATGATATAATTGAATTTTTACATGTCGACCAAGCATTATTTTAAACACTAGCAGCAAAATGATGACGATAGCATGATAAACTTCCCACTTTATGAGTTTTATTCTTTTGGGTGAAAAAAAAATCTTTTCCAACGCAAAGGTGACTTCTTCTCGCTTAAATGCAAAAAAGTAGACAGAAGGCAAACACCAACTGTACTGTCTTTGGCACATTCTGCGTCATGGCTCCGTTGTTTGTGTTCATGTCCTCTTCAGATTCTGAAAAAAGGAAAACATTGAGAGCGAAACTAGCGTTTATTATACATATCTGTCAAGCAGTTACAACAGTGTCACGCTCGATCGTTGAAAAGAGAAACAATCAACTTTTAAATAGTTATCACATTATTTTAATTTTTTATAATAAATTACTTGTATTATAGTATTTATTATCGCTCGATGCTTTTCGAGTTTTTATCTTTTTAAATGTATGAATTATAATAATAATAATAATAACAATAATAATTTATGGTTGTGTCTTATTGTGCGTTATTAAAATTACTACGTGGCATTGTTTCTTTTTAAATATAAACCCATCATATCAGTAATTTATTGCACTTATAGTACCGCGCATTCCAACTGGCCCATTGTTTCCAACATCACAGTCGCCAACGGGGGCAACAGGTGGACATTCTGTCTTCTTGAGGACCATTCCACCGTCTATAAATAAGAATACCATAACAAGATAGTAAAGGCAAAGTTAGATAGCAAGTCAACACGCGTACTGTAAGTACGTTTGCAAGTTATATGAGTTCAGTAGTGTATGAGTGCACAATTTAGTGCAGCTTGATTACAATACAAATATACAAGTAAAAGAATAGCATTTAGCTGAAGACAATGAAAAACTCACACTTTCCAAAGTTGGCTTAGTTAATATCTTATGAGTGTAACGAACTGCATTCCTTCCTTAATATTTTGGAATATGCTGAATCCAGAAAAGCATCTCAGTCATCATCTACTTTCATGCGTATGTCAACAGTTCATTCTATCCTTTAAGCTATATTTCTTACGTAGAGGGTACTGCATGGTCAGATTGCATAAGCCCAAGTACTGGTCCAGCCTTGACCGAGGCTCCGCTGGGTAGGCCTGTGTGTAGAGGAGGTCTGGTTGCGTACCCGACAGTTGCAGGAACATCACGTAGGTCGTCTTTTTTACAAGATCTTTTGGAAAACACGTACCGGGCATTGAACCTACGAGCAAGACGAATTGAAATCGGCTTTGATTGTATAGATGCTATGTAAACCATGGTATCGCCTAAGCGACCGTTATCAAGACGTGTGGTTTACAAATATCGCACAGATTATAAGCAATGGAAAAATACAACTGGAATTGCATTTTGGTTTTAGTAATCTATAATAGAGATAGCAAAATCTACTTTTAACGAGAAATCTCATTTCTTCTGAATAATTTTCAAATTCAAAACCCTTTAGAGCTGTTACGTATTGTTTTTCACAAAGATGCAATTTGTATTATTTATTCGAATTATGCGTGTATTGGTGGTCACGAATTTGCTTTAATCACTTTTGGATTATATTATAAGCTCCACTATAGAAAATTGTCCTGCATCACGTTCAAGCAAGACACATATAGGAATATAATGGAATATAATGAAACAATATCAGGAGAGCAATTTTAGTTTGCAGCCGCAACATGTTGTCAATTGCATGTACAATGTAATACAATGCAATTCAATGTGATGCAATGAAATGCCATCTGATGCAATGTAACGCAATGCACTACAATACATTAAGACAAAACAGAAAATATAAAACT
Source organism: Dreissena rostriformis (assembly GCA_007657795.1). Taxonomy (NCBI): domain Eukaryota; kingdom Metazoa; phylum Mollusca; class Bivalvia; order Myida; family Dreissenidae; genus Dreissena; species Dreissena rostriformis. The sequence continues at coordinate 321,028 of VMBQ01000136.1, forward strand.
ATAAAAGTGGACCGGGATAGCCGAATAGGAACGATCATTACAAAGCAACAAACCTACCTGCACCTCCGATCTTGATTCTACTGGGTAGCGGCCCTCCTTTATATGTGCAATGGACGGTTACCATGGCACCGTATGTGGTGTTCTTGTTCTTCTCGTCGACATTTAACGGGTCCCTTGGAAGTATATCTGTGACCTCGCCCACAATGACGTAGTCCGATTGTGCCGCTATTTCAGGTTGACTTGGTGTCGTCTGGCCGCCCTCTGGCTCGGAGCAAGAATGAACATTTGCTACCATAACAACTGAAATGTATAAGAACTTAAGAGGATTCATTCCCTCTCTTCCTTTTGTTTTATGTATGAAATGACCGCTGATCATACAATCTAAAATACGGCTTTATTTTATATGACAATTTACTATTAAAAGGCATTCAATTTAACTCTTTTTCGCGTGTGAATTACTCGTTTGTGAGTCACTTGACTAAAGTTGGTTCCAGTCGCACAGCGAAGTAAAGCGTGACATTTTAATGGCAGCGATTTGTTGTAAAACTTGTCAGTAAATGTATACAAAACACTGCGCCATATATTAAACAACATATTTCCCTTTTTATTTTTAAATCGAAACTCGACGATGAATCACTGTTTGTCGTTCGTTTTAACGTTTAAGCGATGGTATAGATCTTTAAAGAGTATTTTATATTTTTATATTCGTATATTTAATCTTGTTCTCATCTATACAATAAAAACGGCCGTCTAGAATATATTCATAATGTGGAACAATAAATTAAGAGCATTTCCATGAAAACCATAAAGATGTACTTATAAATATCTATTCGAATGTCTTATTTTTTTAATGTCCTTTCTAAGAGCATACAGCAGTCGTACTGCCCGTGTGTGCTCCCCGCTGTCCCGATATCCTTCATAATTTTGTCCCTTCATCGATGGATTTTAAAATAACTTAGCACAAATGTTAATCACCATAAGTTTGCGTCTCCTTACCTCAAAGGTAATGTCACACTTAGATGTCAAAGGTGAAAAATTGGCGATAAAATAGAACCGGGTTGTAACTTTGCGATTCATTATGCAATTTTAAAATCCCCTGTCGCAAATGACCACAATCAGGAGACGACATGTCGCATGTAATGCCCGTCGCCTTATCCAAAGGTCAAGATCAAACGTGGAGGTCAAAGGTCAAATATTGATATAAAGCAGCTTTTCTGAACTGAACGACTTTCATTTATCATGCAACTTAAAATAACTTAATATACGCATGTATAACGCGTCTCCGTACTTCAAGGTTGAGGTCACACTAAGAGGGCATGTATAACGCGTCTCCGTACTTCAAGGTTGAGGTCACACCAAGAGGTCACATGTCAAATTTGGCCATAAAAAGCTAGTAGCTGAATTAAGAGAATTTTATACAATATAAATTCGAAGAAGCGTGGATGGCTTGCATTGTACCTGTCCGCCGGTCGATATGTGGTTCGGTCCATAGACCAGTTGTGTCCACACGAAATCTAGAGAACGCTTTGACGAATGTGTCGTGTTCTGAGAAAACTGGGCATAATTTTTTAGCGTAAATTGTCATCCCAGATTAGCATGTGCAGTCCGCACAGGCTAATCAGGGACGACAATTTCCGCTTTTATGGAATTTTTCGTTTAAATAATGTCTCTTCTTAGCGAAAATCCAGTTTAGGCGGAAAGTGTTGTCCCTGATTAGCCTGTGCGAACTGCACAGGCTAATCTGGGATGACACTTTACGCACAAGCATTTTGCCCAGTTTTCTCAGAACACGCCACAAATGACCATGCACATTGTTCACTTGCTAAGAAATGGAAACACCTATATATTTTGAGGTCAAAGGTCAAGGTCACAGGGGTTTATAACACTAACTAATATTGGTTAAATGCAATCCTGTAAGACAGGACGTTTGCAAAAAAAACACATGTTCCAGTAAGTTTATTAAACAATATTAATTAAATATTGATTTCTATTGCTGGCTGATTTATAACTGTAGGAAAGATACATTATCTGACAGTAATGCTTCGGGGGTTGTTGTTTTTTTTTTTGGGGGGGGGTTGGGGGGGGGCATTCATTTTTTAGAAACATCTCCTGTTTATTCATAAATCTGAGACTCGACTATGAATCACGGTTTGTCGTTCTTGTAAACGTCTTGTATCGAAGTTATTCATGTCAACCTCTTTAAAAATAAAATAAAATGCCGTCTAAAATATATTTATAAAGTTAATACATAAGACCAACATCATTTCCATGAAAAGCATTGACATGTATTTATAAATATCTATTCAATTTTGTCATATTTTCTTCGTTTTTTTTTGTTTAATTCTTTAATCTAAACCTCGACAATTAAGCACTGTCGATCTTGTAAACGTTGTACAAAGTAAAGAATGTTGGTTTCTGTGGGGTTGAATAAGATTTGTAACGTACTCTATCTAAGATTGTTTTATCTATATTCTTTTTATAATTATTGAACTAAATATTAATATACGAGGGAGAAGAGTAGATATAATTATCCTTGCTTTCAGGCAAACGATGCGCACATCTTTTCCACTCCAGATACGCTAGCGCTTGGACTGATTTATGTCCGTTTAGTACCAGATTTAAACATTTTGTTTGCGAGCGAAACAAGACAACAAAATCAGCATATACTTCTTTATTTCGTTTATATATATATATATATATTAATAGATCCGCTGGGTCATGATGTAAATTATTGTATAGTCTGCACAAATCATGTAAATGTCATAGCTGATATTTATTTTCATGAATTTGTTTACCCCTGCTACTCCAACTGCAGCTACAAGAATGTCGTGAAATGGCAACCATGCTTGCATGCGTACTTGAGTCGTGTTCTGTGAAAACTGGGCATAATGCTTGTGTGTAAATTGTCATCCCAGATTAGCCTGTGCAGTCCGCACAGGCTAATCAGGGACGACAATTTCCGCTTTTATAGAATTTTTCGTTTAATTGATGTCTCTTCTTAGCGAAAATCCAATTTAGGCGGAAAGTGTCGTCCCTGATTAGCCTGTGCGGACTGCACAGGCTAATCTGTAACGACACTTTACGCACATGCATTTTGCCCAGTTTTCTCAGAACGCGTCTCAATTGTTTTGACAGCTATAGAAATCATCATTCAAAATAGAGTTCTGATGGTGTGAACACATTATATTTACCGTAGTCTGCTTCTTACTCCGGTAGATGCCATGCATTCATAGTATTCGCAACGCAAAGTGGAACACGAATATATTTAGACAAACGCATTTTAATTAGTTTCAGTTAACACGAATTCGTTGACCTTTACAAGTTCTATATCAGCCGCGCTCTGGGAAAACCGGGCTCAATGCATGTGCGTAGAGTGTCGTCCCGGCTTAGCGTGTGCAGTCCGCACAGGCAAATTAGGGACGAAACTTTCCGCTGTAATGGATTTTTTTTGTGAGAAAACCAAACTCAAGTATATGCGAAAAGTGTCTTAACAGATCAGCCTACAGACTGCGCATGCTAATCTAGGCCGACACTCAACGCCGTGCATTCAGCACACGGTTTTCCCAGAGATTATGTCCCATATAATTGTATCAGATTATTTTGGGGAACTAAGATTCGTCTGATATATTCTACCGTCTATTATATGTTCCATGTGTCAGTCAACCCCGCAAGAAGACTACCGATGAGCTGTCAAATATATCTGAGCGTCCATCTGCACAGGTGAAGAAAACTTTCCTCTTGAAAAAGACTACATCGGACAAAAGACTGGGCATGATGGTCTTGTGGTTTATGCAATATACAATAGACATACAGTTCATGAGTACACATGTTCAAAAACATAGAAACATATATAAAGGCATGAAATTTTATCAGTATTAAATTTCATAAGTTTTTAAATAAAGTATAAATGCATTAAAAGGTTAGGCCAATTGTATTACAGCATTACAAATCTATTTAACAAGGTTATAGCTATAACATAAAAAAACAACAAAGACGAATCTACCACAGAGCGAGAATTTAAGTTTAAGTAATAAATTAAAAACAATTAACCATACAATTATTTATCCAGGTTTCTTTGAATTAATGCTTTATTTACAAACATGGCTCGGTTTCTGTTGGTACTTATATTATTATATTGCATTAAATAAATGCATTTTATCATGGTTGGTCTTTTCCGTTAATATTTATGTACATACATTTTTCTAATATAAGGAAAATTCTAATAAAAAATGATATTCAATCCTCAAGAACATTGCAATGTTGACGTTTTCTCTCTTGAAAAGGTATTCACGGCTTATCATCGTATAAGCATTGTGCCATTTAGCTGCATTTAACACGGACGATGAGTTGTGGTATTTATGTCTTCTCCTATGTTTATAGAAAAAAAAAACAAGAACAAGAGTTTTGGTATAATGTGATTTATTTGTTAAGTAATAAACTATGTTAAATGAATGTATGCTTAGTATAAAAATAAACAAAATAGTAAAATATGAAAAAGAGACAGTTTTTGTATTATGTCATATACTCGTTAATAAAATATTTTTATTAATTTATGTATATGCTATATCTTGTAGTAAAATATAATTTAAAAAAAAAAGTAAATACATGAAACATTGGACCAATTTGTGGAAGTGGATAATGTGTTTCATTTCTTTATAAATAAACTTGGTAAAGTGACTATAGGCATGTATGCTGTTTGAAAATCTGTTTTATATACCTGTGTACGCAAAATTAACAAATGAACACAATTCAATCTTTTCTTTTTGTGATACATTCCAAGATTTAGCGAAAGTAATAGTTTGGATTCATGATTTCCTTAAAACAAGCGTGGAATACATACAAATAAAACTGATATCACCACAGTAAAAGGTCATTCTGTCAAATGAGTTAACTCATCAGCAGCATGTATCTGACCTCACGTCACGAACTGATATTTTATAATTGTTTTACGTTTACAGAAGTACAGGTTGAATGTAACGTTCTTATATGCTTTGTAGCATTAAATATGGAATTAATAGATGACATGCCACGTTTTAAAACAGACCGAGACGTAATTCCTTCCTCTAAGCATGTTAATATGTGTGACTATAGTTAACCCATTTATGCCTAGCGTCTAGAAAAAAGGCCTTGGCAAACAGCGTAGACCCAGATGAGACGCCGCATAATGCGGCGTCTCATCAGGGTCTGCGCTGTTTGCTTAAAGGAATTTCAGTATGAATATTCTAAATATAGAAATAAATATACTAGACATCTCTAATTTTGGAAATAAATTGATCCAATTTAGAAGGATGGGAGAGTCCACAAGGCATACATGGGTTAAGTTCATATCAATTGTCATCTACAACTGTTGATATGCCCCATATCCCGTGACGTGAAACTACACGTATTGAATCCATACATAATCATCATCACGCAATTATGAAAAAAAGTGAAATGCGTCATTACAAAACACAACACGAACAATCTAAGCCGCCGTGCGTTAAAGTGTAAACAATGGAATGTTATGTTTATAATCATTGCGTATGTTTGCGCTATGATAAACAATTGAATGTGCATGCCTCTAATACGTGTCATTACTAGAAGTATAATATGACAAGAGCTAGCAGATATGAAGTTGAAGATAATGCTGCCAGCGCATTTCCATTGTTACAGGCCGCCATTAGGCGCCATTGGGCGCCATTGGGCAATCATATAAAGGCACATTTCAATATACAGCATATAAAATATTGCTTGAATTAAAAAAAAAAATACCATTGATCTTGAAAGCAAATTTACGATTATTAACAAATTACTTATTTGTATTATTTTTTAAAAATAGGTACAACATATTCACTTCCTGGAGATGCACTTATTTATGGTAGGAAAGCGATTGGACGCTGTAATTAATTAGAGCTTGATTTAGAACCACATATATAATAGGGAGGCGGTAAACTACAACGGGCGAGGCATGGTATGGTATTGCGCAAGGGGGGGTTAGAGGGTTATGGTTAGGGTTAGGGTTAGTGTCAGGGGTCGGGTTAGGGTTTGGGTTAGCCTAAACCCAACCCTAACCCTAACCCTTACCCTAACCCTTTTTTGGGGTTATCACCCCTATACCATGCCTCGCCCGTTGTAGTTTTCCGCCTCCCATATAATTATGGTTCATAATTTATACGAAGAAATCGTATGTAAACATCTGGGTTAGAATGCAGTAACTGCTAATAATCATTGGGAAATGGAACGTTACTTGCAATGGGTATTCGTAAATGTAACATAAATACTTAATGATTCTTAGTTACAAGCCCCTCAAAAAATTTAACGTAAACGAAATCGCCAACCTTGCAGTTGTATTGATAAAATTACCATAATCTTCGGCTTCATGTCAATAAAAAAGTATGTCAATATTCAGCACATCTTGCAGTACTATCAATTGATGACAGTTAGCATCAAATATACAGAATATGAATACAAAATCTGCGAGTGCAGGAAATGTGTTAAACAAGGATTATATGTCATAATAAGAAGTGTTCTAGTGCTGACATCCCCTAAAGACTGGAAATAAGACATTATTGAAGAAATGGACGGACATCAACAGGGTACAAACCAAACAGTTGTGAGATGCAAATGTTACCATAAGTGAAACTCTTGTTGCATCAGAAAATGACCATACTTATCACCAGACGACGGGGTCTTTATTTAAGGTAAGTGACCAATTGTCATAAAATTAGACACCAAAACCTCAACGAATAAAACTGGGTTCACCGCCTTGGAACGGTCAATTCAAAACATAGCATTTGAGGTTTAATTCGGTTTAATGTAGCCCAAACCTCACACTTGACCCTGATTTACTCAGAAAACATTTAAGTGGAAATAAATATTAACTTAGATTATAGCATGGTATTTCAAAACAAATAGCTCCGACATATGCAGGTATGCTGGATCAATGGTACTGATGTTATTTTTTCCTGATAAATTATTTTATTAGCTTTCGAAAAAAAATGGTGTGTAGTTGATTCGTTTAAAAAAATGTTCGAGTTACATGGTTTACAGTAAAGATGGTTTAGTTTTACGGCAAACGAAGTTGAACTCCTTGTCGCTATTATAGCATTTATTTATTTATTTTTAATATGGGCTTCCCTCCTGCGTTTAAAACAGGTCTAAAATAAAGAAAGTAAAATTGGCTTAACCAATTGAAAAGTTATTCATACATATAGGATCTGGCATGAGTTTGTCATATCATACCATATTTTATCAAACGAGTTCAGGAATTTTGTTAGTAAGCGAGCCTTTGGCGAGCTTACTAACGAATTTCCTGGACTAGTTTAATAAAATATGGTATATTATGACAACGAGTGTCAGATCTTTTTTATCACATGCTTTTAAATGAGCAAATTAAATAAAAATTTACGCAAACATAATGATAAATCCCGAATGTTGTTTACATTTCGTGACGTCATTTGACGTTGCAACGTCATTTCAGCAAAATAACAAAATGCGATTGGTCAATAAACGAAAACTAAGCCAATACAAACGCTTAAAAAGTATATTACACATGTGTAATATATAAATATATGTAATGGTTAAATTACATGGAAAACAGGGTATGGCATGTGATAAATTAGTAAAATGTATAGTACAACATTTGCACCAAACGAATTACTCATGCAATTAATTGTATGCGCAATTTGGCTTATAAAAACATTTGAAAATAACTTTGACATAGATCGTCATTTTTATTTTGGATAAAATATAACCATTTAAACTGTTTTAAAGTTATCTGATATATATATATATATATATATATATATAACCCTTACATTAACTGTTGTTATTTGAATTAACCGTTTCAATGTAAAGCCAAATAATGGTGTGTAATGCAAAGAATGTTTTGCACTGGCAAACATTCCAACGACAAATATACCCACCGACAAGACAATAATGTATGGAAACCCGTTAGGGCCATCGTGGTTACACATTAACATTCAGAGGGCGACAATCCGATAGTGCGATAGTACGATGGCGACAACGCGATAGTACGATGGCGACGATGCGATAGTCATCGTACTGTCGTCATCGTATTATCGCATTGACGCCATCGTACTATCGCACTGTCGCCATCGTATTGTCGCACTGTCGTCATCGTACTATCGCACCAATGCATTGTCGCATTGACGCCATCGTAATATCGAATTGTCGACTATCGCCTTCCGGTACACACACTTTTCTCATTGCAGACACAAAATAGATGACTTTATAAAGATGTACTTTGATAGAGGTTACAGTTATAATGAAATCAAATTCTTATTAAGATATAGAATGGGTATTATGTAAGGTATGCCGAACTGTTAAGTATTTTCAAAAGTTGCTCCATCTAGAAAAAAATACGATGTGCGCATGTGTACCAGAAGGCGATAGACGACAATGCGACAGTACGATGACGACAATGCGCCAGTGCGACAATACGATGGCGACAGTGTGATAGTACGATGGCGACAATGCGATAATACGATGACGACAGTTCGATATGACTATCGCATTGTCGCCATCGTACTATCGCGTTGTCGTACTGTCGTCATCGTATTATCGCATTGTCGCCATCGTACTGTCGCACTGTCACCATCGTATTGTCGCACTGTCGCATTGTCGTCATCGTAATGTCGCATTGTCACCTTGTCGCCATCGTACTATCGCATTGTCGCCATGGTACTATCACATTGTCGCCATCGTACTATCGCATTGTCGCCATCGTACTATCGCATTGTCGCCCTCTGATTTAAATATGTAACCACAATAGCCCTAACGGTTTTCCGTAATAATGACATTTGGCTGCCGCATAGTTGTGTTGGCGGGTTAAAAATGCGAAAACAAGCAGTCATGCCCAAACGAAGGTACGACAAATGTCATAATTGTCGTTTCGGTGTGTATAATTGTGGTTTTGGCTTGTTGTCGCCCTTAGAACCCTCAAACACACCAGCACGACCAATAGGAGGCGCCAACACGCCAATACAAGGCGAATAAACGAGGAAGTTATTCGACGTGTTGTCGTTCGGCTTGGTACAAACTTGTGGTGTTGGCGTTTTTGGTGTAACGTGCTTGCGTGTTGGCTTGGATCGCATAAACGTATACATGCAAATTAATATTTACTTGAGGCATTTACGTAAGGCATTAAACCCTGTTTCAGTCAAATATTTATCATCGGAACTTATATTGTCGCTACATGTATATTGCGATGTGCTTTGTGATCTTCATATAATGTATTGCTAACGATACGTATGCGTTTATTAACTATATCAAACACAAGAAGTATTATCAATCTCAAAAGGTATTTCTTAAAAGTTTCAATAAATTTGGTATCGATTAAATATATATTAAAACAAATTTAAATTCATAATATGCTGTGTGTTATGGTTGTTGTCGTCGTTTCTTTTACTGCTGCCATTTTAAGTTTCTGAACATATTTTGTATACATACACCGCCAATGATGTTTAATGTCAAAGCTCGTATGAGTCCTCATTATTCGGTTGATCCCGATTTATTCATAAACAATTACAAAACGTTGCCAAGTTGCACCGCATAATGGTTATTGCTGCTATAATTTCAAACATAAATATTTCACAAGTTATGTTTGGCAAATTCTCCACAATAATGCGCATGTGATGGACTCAATCCACATTTCACTAATATTTATAATTACCTTTTTTATTTATCTGTTCACAAAGAAGCATGATCGAAGGATTTTGTGATTATAAGTCCTACTCAACATGCGGTGTTCTGACAGGTAAAGTCAACGCCCGTACGCATGGTAAACAAACAGCGTGTTAGGTTGGCAAGTAATTAAGGGATAAACGAGCGATCACTCACGGCATGGCGCACTTTTCTGGCAACAACAATCTTCTTGAGACATTAACTGCTTTAATTTGTTGCACGGTTTACGTGAATATTGTTGTGATTGCTGCACGTTATGTTTCGTTAGCTAGTCATATCATTGATGGTAAAAACATAAGATGACAACACCCCTTCCCAAAATACATGCATTTGTTATTACCCATATAAAATACGTTTTCATCAACATGCACATTTCGTTATGTGAATGATACATCGTAAACGTTGTCAACAACTAATAAAATATTTTGAGATAATTATGTTTCACAATGTCAACACATTTATACATTGGCAAACAAATGTTCAGGAAGTGAACTTTGAAAAACATATTCATTTAACAGCTGTTATCTTCAAAGATGGTAAAGTGTTTCATGAATAGCCGAAAAATTAAAATATATTTAAAATACAAGAAATGTTTATACAAAGAACAATTAGGTTCCTAAAGCAAAGATGACATTCTATACGACGTTCGCAAGAAACAGAACCAGAAAGGTGAGTGAAGATGTGATTGCTACAGCTCCACCGCCAGGGGTTGTGGCGCCTACTAAAAAGACAAAAACATACCAATCATATAATCATATCAATTATTTCATAAAATCACACATATATATATATATATATATATATATATATATACACGTATATTCAATTATGACTAAAAATTATGCTGTTATATACAGTTCGCACGAAGAAATCTTAAAGCTCAATTAACACTCAAAATCAACGATTCGTAAATCAATTCATAAAATAAAGGTAACCCATTATAAATCAGTTTTCCTTATAGCAATGGCCAACAATTCAACGCTAGATGTGGTCTGAAAACATAGATTTAACAATTTTACCACAAAAAATTAAAAAGAGCATTTTGTATCTTGTTAAATCTATTTTAGCAGACCACATCTACCGTTGACATTTTAGCTTTAGCTATACGGAACACTGATTGTTTTTCGGTTAACTTTATTTTACGAAATATTTTACGAAATATTCGTTGATTTTGAGTGTTAACGGTGTTTTTATAAATTCAGCAAAAGTATGATGCATCAACTGAACATTATCATCAATGTATTTTTAATTTCTCCAATATACCAAATTAAGTCTTCTATCTTGATTTTAAAGATTATCGGATTTAAATGCCAGCTATAATTATATGATTACTATAGGCATGTACCAAAATGATGAGAACTTTGTTAACTAACAATGTGTGTTTCCTTTTTAAATGCTCGTACGACCACGAAGTATTCGATATATTGTGGCGCTTACCTTTTTCTGACCCCATCACCATCGCGACCTGTGTGTTGACGTCAGAAGCTGGCGTCATGTCGTATGTTTTGTCAACACGGCGTTTGCAAATGCTTATGTTCGTTGCCGGAGGACACTCGGTCCGTTGTATTGCCATCCCACGAGCTCGAAAGAAAAAATAAGCAAACATGATACTAATAATCATTATTATTATAAAATGGGCAAAAGTGATAAAAGATGTTATGGCAATTAAACAAGTAATGCCATCCATGTCACCGAGATATATAAATATATAAGTTATGTATTTTGGAAGAAGGATGCTCCAGCTGTCATATTTATCATTTTACCCACATACCCTCTGGATACTGCATGTTAAGGTCGCATACTCCGAGGAAGTCCCCCAGTTTAGTTTGAGGGACTGCGGTAACGGTCTGTTCATACGCATTCCTTCGGGTGTTGTTATAAAGGAACTCGACAATACGTAGGAACAAAACGTACTGCTGCCCAAGTTTGAGATCCTTCGAAAAACAATGACCTGGCACAAAACCTGTAAGTAAACAGCATTTCATAATCATTTTGGGAACATACATGTTGCATATTGCGCATGGTCGGTATATGGTAGTTGTATTGTTAATTTGCCGAAACAGCATCAGTATTAAGGTATTTATACCGTAACATTATTTAAAACCACATCAACACATGTAAGTTTTAAAACACAATATATGTATTCGAAAGCACCCTAAGAAATGTATCAAATACAGACAAGAAAGCGCCTCATTAAATTGAAGAATGTAAGTTGCAACTGTTTTCCAGCTGCTGGTTAATTATTTGTCTGTCTGAACAACTTTATTTTAATAAAACCTTAGTGTCCAAATTTTTGCAATAAATTATGCAATTATTTCATATATATTAAATGGAGATAACTTCTTGTTAATATCCGGTAGTCTTGTATTAAAGGCGAGTCTTTTTAGTGAGATAATTATGTTCATGCAATGTGTCGTTTTTCACTGCGCCGCTCATCTTTATGTGATATATGGCAGCACTCTGAAGTGTCAACCTCTTAATTTATTAACGACCACGTTTTCCCTCCCCCACTTGGTTATTAAGCAATTGGCAACTTATTGTTAAACATTCCAAAACTTCCATGGTGTCCGAAGCAGACAACACAAAACATATAAATGTGTTCGTATAATAGTGAAATAAAATCATTCACATTACCATGATAAGGAAATGGATTTTTCAATTTAACGACAGTGATCCTTTGTTCAAAAGGTATCTTACTCATATTAACTAATGTATACATCATTTGTAATACTACTGATCTTTTTAATACTACTGATCTTTTAATACTAGAAATTGTTACGCTTTAATACTGCTTCGTGTAATGCATATATAAAGACGTTCGTGAAATTTGAATGTGATACTTGCTTTAAACAAGCTGGCCGTTGACATTACAAATCAAAACAACTCATTCTCTTTTATACAATCATTGCAATTTAATACCATTAGTTTCGCTAACGATTCAGAGTTGTTCTGATTTATAAAGACACATAGTGACTGAAAACGCCCATTTTGTCACGCACGATGTGAGCACAATAACAAACTCACATACGTAATTATTGATTTTTAACATTATTTCATAATATACTCGACAATACAATGTTAAATTGAACAGCTTTCAATATACATCTTCATTATTGTTCATGGTACCTTAAAGCTGATATGCAAAAGTACAAAAACAAACGTATGATTGACACACCTACTCCTCCAATCTTGACTGTTTGTGGTAGCGGACCTCCTTTGTACGAGCAGAACATGTTCACCATAGCTCCATAAGTCAGATTCTCGTATCTATCGCCATACAGTGGGTCCAGCGGTAGAATCTCACTGACTTCTCCAACAGCCAAAATGTCTGCGTAAGACACTATGTCTTCTGGAGCTGGTTCCACAAAACCTCCTTCCGGTTCGGAACACCCTAGCACTGATCTTGCAGCGGTATTAACCATCAGTACAAGCAAAACTCTCGCTTTATACATGATTGGTATCGTTTTCCTATATTCTTAAGATCTGCTGTCTTCTAATTTCCCTGGCTGATCGTCAATGAAGTGTTTTCTATTAAAATTAGGTTTGTAATTCCGGTAGCTTCTTAAAAGACAAGTACCACGCGTGCTTTATTTATTCCAAGTTTTTACTTCTAAAACGCCACGATGTCAGCACCCGTTTAGATGTAAGGTAAAACCAACATTGAGGATTAGTTTAAACCTATTTATTTTAGCTCGATTGCATCGAAAGCCGTAGGCTTATATAAACGCTCTCGAGTCCGTTTCCTGGGACTAGAACCAGTACTTGGTGTCTTTGGGGGAGATCAAAGGAACATTGAGGATTCACAAAGTAGTTAGCCTGCTTGCGTATAGTTGCCTGTCAAAATGAGTAAACGTTTCGGGGTAAAAAAGTGAGATGCGAGACCGGTGAAATGTGAATAGCGTGATAATACTCAAGGTAAACTCCTCGTACATATGCATCATTAGAAATTGCCGTTTTATTGTTCTTCTCATTATTTCTACGTGCAAATCAACTTACCTAGGTGTTGTTACGGCGGCATAAAGGGGACATACGAATATTTTACGCGGTCTCTATTACATGCGCACGCTATAGCTATGACTTGCGCACACGATGGCTATTACGTGCGCACGCGATGCATATAACCTGCGCACGCGATAGCTATTTACTTTAAACATGGAAAAAGGGTTCTACAACATTATCGGGGTCTTTCCCTTGGGATAGTATTAACATAGTATGATGGTGAGAGACATACATAAATGAAAATGATGTCATTTACAAAATAAACAGTTGAGAACATAAAGCGCAATAATTATTTTGTTTGCGTTCGGGATATTATTCTTATACTAATACTAATATTAAGAAGTTACCAATACCAATATTAATATTCGTATAAGACAGATTGCGATATAAACAATGAAACAAACCTGAATGAGACGGATGGGCCTTGAAATGGTGCCAACGGTTCAAGAAATTGATTCCAAATGAGAACTGAACGTGCAGGAAGGTTGAAGACGTATTGAAAAACATACTGAAGCTGAACACGTGCATGTTTGTTGGCAAAAAATACTTAACTGTTGCCGATCTGAGAGTCGGAATTTACAACGATGAAGGTCAATTTTAAGGCACTACGGGTATTGAACGTTTTCACGTTAACATACCGTTGGGTTGATATTGCTATTTCTTAATTCAGTTGCCACAGTTCAGTGGGGTTTGCTATGGGAATATCTTATATTAATTTCAAATAAGCTTCATCTTTCAGATAGGTGTTTACGTCTAATCCGAATTCGTGTGTCCAAGTATTGTAGAAAAAAAACAACGTTTAATATCTTATTTTGGAATCTTTCCACTGTCTTGCCTCTAGAAAAGTGTTCAATTAAATGCTTTTGTGTCACTAAGTAAACGGTCTTTGAACAGACGGCGTGGCTTCCTCTGTCGATCTTTTATAGCTCGGGAAATGATTGCTTGTTCGGCTTATCCTCTGTTGAGAAAAGTTGACTGCATCGAAGAATCTGCATCTTCTATTAAACGATTTTCATAAAACTGATACACCCCAGGTTCGACACTTACCTTTTCAATTGACTGCCTTTGGGTTGTTAATTCTGGTGACATTGTGTGACTATATAAAACAATTTACAAATATTCACAACTGAGTGTATACAATCTAAACATCACCAGAACTTTTATCTTGAAGTTAGCCATCCATGTAAATGTATTCTCATTTTTTTACTTAATAAGGCGCCATTTTGCCATTTTGCCATTTTGTCGTATTGTTATGACGTTTGGTAAATGACGTCATGTATCGTTCCAATTTCTTGGTCATGATTTTCGGTCAGTCACGTAACTGACCAATTTTGATCATTGGTGCCCGGAATTCTGGTCATTATTGACCAGAATCTTGGTCTCTGATCAGAATCTTCGTCATTGACCAGAACCTTGGTCACTGACCAATTTTGGTCATCAGGAAGGAACAATAAGTCGAAATAGGAGGCAGTTGAGCTTAAGTTAAGATCTAGGAAATACGCATTTTTGTCGAGAGACAGTGGTTCATTTTTCGAAGTAAATACGTCTAAGTCGTAATCACATCGGTTTCATAGTAATAATCCAGTTTTATAAAAAATAAATTAAATAACACTGATGTTGGAAGCTTTTATAAACCTTTTATTGTATTATTTACATAAATTCTGCTAACGTGCTAATGCGATAGCTATGACGTACGCACGCTGTTATTGACAAATTAAACTTGATAGCCATTTCAATAGTTGCGCAAAGAGCACATTGTAAGGTGTCTTTCATGTGCGAACGAGGTATTACTTGCGCACGCACTAGCTATGGCTTGCGCAATTGATAGCTATGAAATGCGCATGCGATAGCTATGACGTGCTCACGCAGTTATTAATCAATGAAACTTGTCGAAATGCCATCCATTTTGTTATTAGTGCACTGAGCGCATCTATCGATTTTTGGATTATGACTATCGCGTGGGACGTTAAAGCTTTCGCGTGCGCACGCCAAATCTATGTTCGTGCGCATGTTTTAGCTATAAGTTGCGCACGTCAAAGGTATCGCGTGCGCACGTAATCACCATCGCGTGCACAAGTCATAGCTATAGCGTGCGCATGTAATATAGACCGCTTCATAAAATATTCCTATGTCCCCTTTATGCCGCTTTAACAACACCTAGGTAAGTAAATGTTCACGTCAACACAATAAGTGAAACAATAAATAGGCAATGACTTATGATGCATAGTACCTATAGACTATGTAGTATTACTGGCTAAATAGTGGATCTTTAAATGCAAACAGGAAAAAACAACACCACAAAAAGATCCTTCTGTGTCCTTTTTAAATAATAGAATACAATTCGTGGAACTTATCGCGACCTCACAAAATAAATTACATATATTGTATACTCGCTGGGCGCTTTTTATGCTCAATACGCACACCTACCCTAAACAAAACAACGTTAAATAAACTTTGTAACATAAGGACCCCTACCTTAAAGCAACATTCACTTTTTCCTTTTTTTGTTTGTGTTTTTTACCCATATATTTATGTACTTGTGTAATTTTATTCCATATTAGTTGACCTTTTCATCATGTTTGAAATTAATGTTGTTTTAAACATATTTTATTCACACCAGCGATAGTCTTTATAGATGTGTGTACCATAACTAATATCGAAAACAAATAAACATATATACTCATTTTGTAAACATAATATGTTATATATGTATATGTAATATATTATATTTACGATGGACATATAAAATGGAAACACAAAAATATTACCTGGAGTATCATCGCGCAATGTAAATTAACACCTGTCTAACATTTCAGAATGTTTAACATCTACTCGTTTCGACAATACGCAGGTATTGTAAGATAGAAGATTTTCTTGGTGAATCCACAGTATTGGTTTTAACTTAGATCTAAACGGCTCTTGGGGCTTTAATAGTAAACATATACTTGCAATAAAGCACGCGTGATACTTGTTTTTAAAGAAGCTACTGGAATTACAAACCTAATTTTAATAGTAAACACGCAAATGACGACCAGCAAGGGCCATAAGAAAATAGCAAATATAAAGAATATAGGAAAATGATATCTCAATCATGTATAACGCGACATTGTTATTTGTACTCAGTATTTATACCGCTCAAAGATTAGTGCTAGGATGTTCACCACCGGAAGGAGGTTGTGTGGAACCAGCTCCAGAAGACATAGTGTCTTACTCAGACATTGTGGCTGTTGGAGAAGTCAGTGAGATTCTACCGCTGGACCCACTGTATGGCGATAGATACGAGAATCTGACTTATGGAGCTGTGGTGAACGTGTTCTGCTCATACAGAGGAAGCCCGCTACCAGCTACAGTCAAGGTTGCAGAGGCAGGTGTGTCAATGATAGGTTTGTTTTCGTACTTTTGCATAACAGCTTATAACTATAACCGTGAAGAAAACATCCTTAAAACAACACACACACATACGCAACATAAATGTAGCATGAACAATAATAATACAATGTTATTAATTAGTTAAATTCATATTGGCTTTATTATTGAGCTGAAGATATATATATATTATATAAATATACTTTCAACAATGCGCCCTTACAATTACTATTGCTAAACACGTTTGAATATATTAATAACTGAAAGTTACTTTCTACGTGCTATATGTGATTTTAATGAAATAATTGGTTTAATTTTAAAATTGGTCTATTTTGACTTTTTTGTAGGCGCCACAACCCCTTGCGGTGGAGCTATAGCAATCACATCTTCACTTACCTTTCTGGCTCTGTTTCTTGCGAACGTCGTATACAAAATCATCTTTAATGTAGAAACCTAATTGTACTTTGGACAAACATTTTTTGTGTTTTTAAATATATTTTAATATATCGGCTATCCATCAAACACTTAAACACTTATCTTTGAGGTTAATTTGTTTTACATTAAAATGTTTTTCAATGTTCACTTCCTGAGAATTTGATTGCCAATGTATAACTGTTTTAACAATGTTTAACATAAAAAATATATATTAAAACCATATTATCATACCATATTTACCACTTGTATTTTGTGAAGGAGTGTTGTCGTTTAATACCGTCAATGCATGTTTTTACAATGATAAACCATATTTTAAATTTATTTATTTGATTTTGTATTTGAAGGCTTATTTTATAAAATATGTTGGTGAAGAGAATCAATGAAGCAATTTACTTATTTGACAAAAAACATTTCATAATACAATGGCTTTCAGATATGTTTACAAATATGACGCAATATAATTAAGCAGAATGTGTGAATGTTGGTCTTGCGTGTTACCTTTTTTCTATGATAAATATTGATGCATTGGCCGAATACTATAATGAATTTAGCTAAGCCATAAACTTAACTAGTCAGTATAAATTATATAAACGCTTTAAATACAATTAAGATGTACAATACATGTTTTAAAGTGGCCAGTGTATCCTATATGGTAGTTAAGGAAACAAATAATAAACCCACCATGGCTACAACTTAGAAATAGTTATAGTTGTAAAACAGTTTGACATTATTTAACGAGCACGTATGACAAGATTTAAGTACCTGAAAACCGATTAAACCGCCATGCTTTGCATCGACCGTTCTGTGACCATGGTGATTTTTCATGCTTGAGTGTTTTGTTGTGTGCCTCAGCGTCGAGAAATGTTGGGAAATTTGTCATATGCTACAATTAAACTTCCTTTCTCATACTAGAACAACTGCCATAGAGAAGGAATATCGTAACAATAATGAGATATTTTTCCTGCTCCCTTATGTTTTTACCATCGATGATCGTATGACTCATCAACGAAACATAACCAGCAGCAATGACAACAATATCCACATGTACCGTACAACACATTAAAGCATTAAACGTCTTAATAAGATTGTTGTTGCCAGAACAGTGCGTCATGCAGTGAGTGATCGCTTGTTAATTATATATTTTCTTGTTAAGACTTAACACGCTGTTTGTTTTTCATTTGTACGGGCGTTGACATACTTGTCAGAACACCACATGTTGAGGAAGAATTATAGTCATAAAATCACTCGATCATGCTTCTTTTTGAACATATAAATGCAAGAGAAATTATACATATTTATGAAATGTGGATTTTATCTATTAAATGCACATCATCGAGAGGACAATTTGCCGAAAATTGCGTGTGAATTCTTTTTGAAATTAAAGTAAGAATAACCATTATACTGTGCAATCTGGCAACGTATTATAATTGTGTATATATATATATATAACACAAACAGCGTACTATGAATTAAAACTATTTTAAACGGCATCTTTTACAACAGTTTTTTACTTCGCATATAAGTTTCATGACGTCAGACGTCATTACCGAAGATTAGATGAACGTATTGGCTTAAAGCCATAAATAAAGCATATGCCACTCTAACAGTTTTTATTTGTGAGCGAATCTCACAAATAATGCAGGCGCAATTTTGAAAATCACAATGCCTTAGCTACGGTAGGGCCCGTAACCCATGACTGCCTGTGTGGATAACTCCAGTCAAATTAAGCAGACGACAAATGCTTAAAGCGTGCAGCAGACGACAGCCTGTAATTATGTAAACAATAGGTTTAATAGCTTGTGGGACATATTGGCCAGTCTAGTTTTTAAATCAGCTTGTGCGATGACATTGGTAAGTTTATCATTTAAATCTGTACATATTGGCTGCTTTCAGGGAAAACGGGGCTTAATGCTGCATTAAAAGTCTGTCATGTGGACAAAATTGTTTCTCAGTAATTTAAAGAAAATAGATAAAGTATTAGGTACACATATCACAACATGTACATGATTATAGGCTTGTTATTCTTTAGCAAGGCAACCACAATTCTGAAGATGGTTGCCAGTGCAGCGACCAATTGTGAAAATACAGACATATTGTTGTTATTTTGTCTAAGTTATCTCAATAACATAAATATGTGGATAAACAGTCACACACATCTCGACCTGTGCTTTAGACACACTCTTTAACATTTGAATGGGTTGTGTTCATTTCAAACTTGCGATATAAAAAGCTATAACATAAGTTTGAAAACTGAGTTGCTTCTAAGATTATGCAATAGCGAACAAATTCAGTGCCTTCAGCGCTTTGATTTAATCACACAAACAACCGGGTTGTGGCCAAGGCCCTCGGGGGTCAGATATTTATTAACTGTCAGGGAACATTGCAGGACTGAAAAACAAACTAGTTGACCCATTATTTCTTACACTTATATTGCAATATGACATTATAATTTTGCTAAACACATGAGAGTCCAGTGACGATGCAATTAAGCAGATTAACGAATTATCTAGTTATGTACGGTATTGTTCACCATCTTAAATTTCTAGGCGAGGTTGTCGAATATTAGGTAGAAATCAAAAACTGCGTGTGTGTCTTTTTCACGTTTATTGTTTTTGTATTAGAAAAAAAAGAAATATAAGAGGCAGTTAAATGCTTAAACCCTTCTACAGCTAACTCTTGTGTTTCACTAGCTTAATATTTTATATACAGAATTGATATTATTATACCTTTTGCTTATATCATTTTGAATAATATTTTAAGCACAGGTTACTTCCCAAAAAAATGGGCGTGCTCTGTAATAATAACGTTACATACAAAAGGATCCACAAATAACAGGGGTGTATATATATTTTCAGTAAAATATATATTTATATACTAAACAAAAGACTAACGTTCTACGTTAATGCATATGGCCGCCAAATAGATTCACAAGCCGGTTTTAGAAAAGGTTATTCAGCGATTGATAACGCATTTGTTCTTTACTCAATAATTAATAAATATTTATGTAGAAAAGATTAAACTTTATATGTTGCTTTTGTTCTTTTTAAAAAGGCATTTGATTACGTCGACGGGGAGAATTATATAACACGCTTTTAAAAAATAGCATCAGTTGAAAATTGTTAAACACCATAAAAGGTCTATTTAGTGAAAACTCAAGTGAAATCTCATCATACTTTAAGTGACCTAGTTCACTGCCATATGGGTTTACGGCAAGGTTGTTATTTAAGTCCAACATTGCTTTGTCTATTTATAAATGATTTATATGAATATCTCAAAAGCAAGCATTCAATGGATATACAACTAACGCCATATGATCTCGAAGTATTTTAGTTGATATTCGCTGACGATGTTGCATTAGCATCTGATACTTTTTCTGGACTACAACAACAATCACATTATTTACACGAAGTTTAAATTGACTTTAAACTAGAAGTTAATGTTCAAAAAATAAAATAGTCCTTTTTAAAAAACGGGGGAAGGTAATCATCAAGGGAAATTAGGTATTATGCCGATGAAACGTTAGAATGTGTTAACGGGTTCAATTATGTAGGCGTATATTTTTCATCAACTTTGTCAATGTATAAAATGTCAGAAAATATGGCTGTAAAAGCAAAATGTGTAATTGTATCGCTGGTTTCTTCCTTGCACGAATATATGCCAATGAACTATAACTGTTATTTCAAGCTAAATGATGCCAAGGTTATGCCTATCTTATTCTATGGCTCAGAGCTTTGGGGACTTAAATCATTTGATGTAGTCGAACGTGTTCATATATATGCTTGCATACATGTTATATGGCTGTACTTGGTGATTGTGGAAGATATTCTGTAAATATATTTACGTTTAAACGTGTCCTTAAGTTGTGGTTGCGTTTGTTAAAAATGCCAAATACCAGCAATGTAAAAAAAATGTTATTAAATGTTAAAAGTGTATGATGGTTTAGGTAATAAAAATTGGGTCTCATCATTACGTGCACATTTATTTTCTGTATGATTTGGGTATGTCTGTATGTTAAACTAAAAAGATTTTTCCCAGAGTTATAGTATTTTGCAAAAAAAATGCCACGAGTTAATTAAAGCAGTTTTTGGGTCATTTGCTGAGTTTGTCACGTTGCAGATGATACTTGTCCATCACCTAATAAATGAATAAGATAAAAAAAATAATAACACGAACTGTTATTTACCGGTAATGGTGTAAAGCTTTATTTGTGATATTGTATATTAATGTTTTGTATATTATTAGTCAATAAACCACTGCTTGGCATGCATGGACCAGTTTTCGTAGATAAATACGTGCGAACGCAATAGTTATTACAGGCGCACGCGAGAGCTATAATGTGTGCACGTGAAAGCTTTGACCTGCGCACGCAATAGCGATGACGTGCGAGTGCTTTATCAATGACGTGTGCACTTGAAAGTTTTCACGTGCGCATGTTTAATTGACAAATAAAACTTGTCGAAATGTCAGCCAATCTGCTACTAACGCACATTGGTAATGTATCTTTTACGTGAGTACTCGATACGTTTAACTTGCGCACGCAATAGCTATGACGTGCGCATGCGAAACCTATCATATGCGCACGCGATTGTATGACGTGCTCACGAAATACCTTTTCACGCAGTTATTTATCGATTACTCTTGTCGCAATATCATCCATTTTGTTACTAGTGCACTGAGCAACTTGATCCTTTTGTTGATTATGACTATCGCGTGGGACGTCATAGTTATCACTTGCGCACGTCATGTCATAGCTATCGCATGCGCAGGTTATAGCTATCGGGTGCGCATGTCGTAGGGATCGCAGGCGCACGTAATAGCAATCGTGTGCGCAAGCCATAGCTATAGCGTGCGCATGAAATAGAGACCGCAATAAAATATTCATATGTCCCTCTATGCCGCCGTAACAACACCTAGGAAAGTTTATTTCATGTCAAAATAATGAGCAAAAAAATAAAACGGCAATGACTAATGATGCATATGTAAGAGGATTTTACCTGGAGTAGTATCGCGCTATGCACATTTCACCGGTCTCGCATCTCACTTTTTAACTTGAAACGTTTACTCATTCCGACAGCCAACTAAGCAGGCTAACTGCTTGGTGAATCATCAGTGTTGGTTTTACCTAACATCTGAACGGCTGCGAACAGCGCGGGGTTTAAATACTAAACATATACTTGTAATAAAGCACGCGTGTTACTTGTGTTTAAAGAAGCTACTGGAATCACAAACCTAATTTTAAAACAACACACGTGATTGACGACCGCAAGGACAATTAGAATACGACAGATCTAAAGGATTAAGGAAAACGAACTCTCAATCATGTTTAACGCGAGAGTTTTGTTTGTACTTATTATTTATACCGCTCAAAGATTAGTGCTAGGATGTTCACCACCGGTAGGAGGTTTTGTGGAACCAGCTCCAGAAGACATAGTGTCTTACGCAGACATTGTGGCTGTTGGAGAAGTCAGTGAGATTCTACCGCTGGACCCACTGTATGGCGATTCATACGAGAATCTGACTTATGGAGCTATGGTGAACGTGTTCTGCTCATACAAAGGAGGCCCGCTACCACCAAAAGTCAAGATTGGAGGAGTAGGTGTGTCAATCAATATTATACGTTCCTTTTTGTACTTTTGCATATCAGTTTTAAGGTAGCATGAACAATAATGAACATGTATATTGAAAGCTGTTTAATATAAAATTGTATTGTCGAGTAGATAATGTAATAATGTTAAATATCAATAATTACTTATGTCACTTTGTTATTGTGCTCACATCGTGCGTGACAAAATGGGCGTTTTCAGTCACAATTTGTCTTTATAAATCAGAACAACTCTGAATCGTTAGCGAAACTAATGGTATTTAACTGCAATGGTTGTATAAAAGTGAATAAATTGTTTTGAATTGTAATGTCAACGGCCAGCTTGTTCAAAGCAAGTATCGCATTCAAAACTTCACGAACATCTTAATATATGAATTACAAGAAGCAGTATTAAAGCGTAAAATGGCTAGTATTAAAAGATCAGTAGAATTAAAAAGATCATTAGTATTAAAAATCATGTATACATTCTTTAATATGAGTAAGATATCTTTTGAACAAAGGGTAACTGTCGTTAAATTAAAAAATCAATTTCCTTATCCTGGTAACGTGAATGATTTTATTTCACTATTTTACGAACACATTTATATGTTTTGTGTTGTTTGATATTCGGACACCATGGGCGTTTTGGAATGTTTAACAAAAAGTCGCCAATTGCCAAATAACCAAGTGGGAGAGGGAAAACGTGGTCGTTAATTAATTAAGAGGTTGACACTTTAGAGTGCTGCGATATATCACATTAAGATGAGCGTAGTGAAAAACGACACATTGCATGAACATATTTCACTAAATAAGACGTATAGAAAATTGGCAACTTGCCTTAAATACAAGACTACCGGATATTAACAAGAAGTTATATCCATTTAATATCTATGATTAATTGTTTCCTTTAATGCAAAAATTTAGACACACAGGTCTTATTAAAATAATGTTGTTAAGACAGACAAGTAATTAACCAGCAACTGGAAAACAATTGCAACTTACATTCTATAAATTAATGAGGCGCTTTCTTTTCTGTATTGGATAAATATCTTAGGGTGCTTTCGAGTACATATATTGTGTTTTAAAACTTGTATGTGTTGATGTGGTTTTAAATAATGTTACGGGTTTAATACCTGAACACTGATGCCGTGGATATGTTTCGGTAAAGTAACAATACAACTACCATATACCGACCATACGCAATATGCAACATGTATGTTCCCAAAATGATTATGAAATGCTGTTTACTTACAGGTTTTGTGCCAGGTCATTGTTTTTCAAAGGATCTCAAACTTGGGCAGCAGTACGTTTTGTTCCTAAGTAATGTCACCTTCACTGATAACAACACCAGAGGGAATGCGTATGAACAGACCTCTACCGCAGTCCCTAAAACCAAACTGGGCGACTTCCTCGGAGTATGTGACCTCAACATGCAGTATCCAGCGGGTATGTCGGTAAAATTATTGGTATGATAGCTGGAACATCTTTCTCCCGAAATACATAACTTATATAATTATATATCTCAATAACATGCATGGCATTACTGATTTAATTGCCATACGATTTTTGCCATTTTTTTCCATGTATAAAATAATAATGATTATTATAATCATGTTTTCTTATTTTTTCTTTCCAGCTGGTGGGATGGCAATAAACCGGTCCGAGTGTCCTCCGGCAACGAAACTAAGCACGTGCAAACGCCCGGTGGTGAAAGGTAAGCGCCACAATATATCGAATAATTCGTAGTCAGCCTTTAAAAAGGAAAACAATGTATGTTAGTTAACATAGTTCTCATCATTCTGGTAACATGCCTATGGTAATCAAATAATTATAGCTGGCATTTTAATCCGATACTCTTTAAAATCAAGATAGAAGACTAAAATCTGTATATTGCAGAGATTAAAAATACATAATGTTCAGTTGATGCATCATAATTTTGCTGAGTTTATTAAGATTACTTAGTGCGAACTGTATATAACAGCATAATTTATAGTCATAATTAATTATACGTGTATATTCATGAATACTATTAGTATTATATTAAGATATTAATAATTGAACGTCACTAGCTACGTATTGTATTTGATTTTATGAAACAATTGGTATGATTGTATGATTGGTATGTTTTTGTTTTTGTAGGTGGAGCTGTAGCAATCACATCATCACTAACCTTTCTGGTTCTGTTTCTTGCGAACGTCGTATAGAACATCATCTTTGCTTTAGAAACCAAAGTGAACTTTGGATAAACATTTCTTGTACTTTTAATATATTTTGTAATATATGGGCTATCAATGAAACACTTTAACACTTATCTTTGAAGATCCTGAGAATTTGTGTACTAATGTTTAAATGTGTTAACATTGTTAAAAATAAAACATATATATTGAGACCATATTATCTCAAAATATTGTATTAGTTGTTGAAAAAAATTACGGTGTATCATTCACATAGCGAAATGTTCATGTTGATGGAAACGTATTTTATATAGGCGATAACAAATTTGATACATGAATTTTTGTGAGGGGATGTTGCCGTTTATTACCGTCAATGTATTTTTTTTTTAAAAGATTATATAAATATATTTTATTTTGTATATGAAAGCTTTTTTAGATGATATTTTGTGACATACAATGTTGTTAAAGAGGATCAATGATTGTTAAAGTTTACTTATTTGACAGTCAGATTTTCAGAATCACAAAATACAAAGGCTGTAGAAATATGTATGCAAATATGATTAATTAAATAATATATTTGTGAACGCCGTTTGTGTTTACATTTTGTTTAAACATAAAAATATAACCACCATAGCAACAGCCTAGAAATAGTAATGTTTGTAAATAAGTTTGACAGTGTTACAAGATTTAAGTCCCTGAAAACTGGTTTAAACACAAATTCTTTGCATCTTCTGTTCTGTAACCATAGTAATTTTGATGTGTGAATATTTGCTGTGTTCTTAAGTTTCACCAATACATTTTTAGCAATAAGTCACGTGCTACGAATAAACTACCTTTTAATGAGTTTTACATTATCGTCCTTCTGGTACAACTTCCATAGAGAAAGGACATCGTAACAATAATAATATGTTGTCCTGCTCTCTTATGTTTTTACCATCAATGATCGTATGACTAGCTTATGAAACATAACGTGCAGCAATGACAACAATATTCACGTGAACCGTGCAACAAATTAAAGCATTAAATGTCTTAAGAAGATTGTTGTTGCCAGAAAAGTGCGTCATGCCGTGAGTGATCGCTTGTTTATCCCTTAATTACTTGCCAAGACCTAACACGCTGTTTGTTTATCATTTGTACGGGCGTTGACTTTACCTGTCAAAACACCGCATGTTGAGGAGGACTTAGATCATGCTTCTTTGTGAACAGATAAATAAAAAAGTAAATATTAGTTAAATGTGGATTGCGTCCATTAAATGCGCATTATTGGGGAGAATTTGCTAAACATAACTTGTGAAATATTTATGTTTGAAATCATAGCAGCAATAACCATTATGCTGTGCAACTTGGCAACGTATTGTAATTGTTTATGAATAAATCGGGATCAACCGAATAATGAGGACTCATACGAGCTTTGACAATAAACATCATTGACGGTGTATGCATATAAAGTATGTTCAGAAAATAAAAATGACAGCAGTAAAAGAAACGGTGACAACAACCAAAACACACAGCATAATATGAAATTAAATTTGTTTTAATATATGTTAATAAATATATATTTAATCGATACTTTAATTGAAACTTTTAAAGCGGGACTGTACGATTTTGTCAAATATTTAAGATTTTTTTTTAAATGTGTTGAAAATTAGTATACATACATTTCAATATAAATTAAAATAAAAGTTAAGAAGAACATGTGTCGAAAAATGCGAAGTAAGCCAGATATTTAAATCTGAAAGCTTAAATGGCTGGAAGCAAAATAAGCCAGCATGTATATCATGCATGTACGATGTGAATCTAAATTTAGTTTTAGTGCAGATTTGTTCATACGACACAAAGTCACAATTTTGTTTCCTTACAAATACGAGTAAAAGTGTCGGCATCGGCTTTAACCAGCGCTAACTTGTCTTTGCTGCATTTTATAAAGTTCGTCTTCAAAGTATAATTTTTATTGCCTATTTTGAGTCATCGTAACATAATTTAATCAATATATTAAAATTTAACACGTGTAAAAATCGTACAGTCCCGCTTTAAGAAATACCTTTTGAGATTGATAATACTTCTAGTTTTTGATATAGTTAATAAACGCATACGTATCGTTAGCAATACATTATATGAAGATCACAAAGCACATCGCAATATAGCGACAATATCAGTTCCGATGATAAATATTTGACTGAAACAGGGTTTAATGCCTTACGTAAATGCCCCAAGTAAATATTAATTTGCGAGAGTATACGTTAATGTGATCCAAGCAAACACGCAAGCACGACACATCGAAAACGCCAACACCACAAGTTTGTGCCAAGCCGAACGACAACACGTCGAATAACTTTCTCGTGTATTCGCCTTTTATTGGCGTGTCGGCGCCTCCTATTGGTCGTGCTGGTGTATTTGTGGGTTTTTAGGAAACTGAAAATTACCAATAAATTTTAAAGCGTTGTTATTTTTAGGTACATTTTGCGTTCCTTCAATTTTAAATATATTCCCATTAAAACATGTGTATGATTCTTTTATCAATGCCACACTATTTGTGTCGAAATTGTATGTATCCACTGAACGAATGAGTAATTAGTTTTGAGCAAATGTTGCAATATTCATTTAATCAATGTATGAATAACTTTTCAATTGTTTCAGCTAATTATACGTTCTAAATTTAAAAACTGTTTTCAATATTATTCAATTTCATTATTCTTGAAAGTAAACAAACAGTTTTGATCACATTACTTTTTGTGGTCTTTGCTACGGACACAGTGTAGACATTTCGATTTAATAATGCATGCATGCACACATAAAATGTAAAAGTACATGGAGGAGTTAAAATTTCATGAGTCAGGGAATTTTGGTCCCGTTATAACACTGTACTATATTAAAATGTCATTGTGTGTTTTGTTTTGCAATTCACTACTGGAAATTCGCGAAATTCTTACTCAACGTTACTTTTGCGTATCCAAGAGGAAGTTTTAAACATGATTGTCTTATACATAATCATTTATGTGTACACTTAAAGAGTATTCACTTCCTCTGCGTATGATGTTCATGTGTTTTAACATCGACATGTGTTTAAACCGAATAATTCAATGGTATTGTATTCCATCGCCAGCAATTAGGTCGTCCTTTAAACTTACATGAATTACTGTTCTAAAGAATCTGTAACTAAGGAGCTTCTGTAATTGAAATTGTTTTGTATAAATACTTTTTTTCGTTGTGTTAAACTCTATATTAAAAATCAAGTCAACATATCAATGTATGATTTTCTATGTTATATGCCTTCGATTTATAACTTTAATTAAGGTACGCGATTATTTATGCATATGTTTTATACTCTTCTTCGCTGCGCCCACTGCGCCCCTTTTTAACAAATACTATTTACGTGGCATAATTTAAGTATTACATATTGTTTTAATGTTGAACACATACATGAATACAGTAAAATGATAATACAAATAGATCGTGTCAGATTGTTTTTAACTCCTTAACAGCATTTCGGAATTCACTAAAGAGATTTAATATTATAATCGGATAATATATAAAGGAATCTACACGTAAGAATATGAACCACATATAATTCAGTTTGTATCACTGCTTGCAGAGAAATGTTTGAAGATACATGTATACATATTCAGAACGTGCAATGAAGAAAGAAAGCGAAAACATATTACAAAAAAGTGTGGTTTCTATATGCATTAATGTTTAAATGTTCGAATTTATATAAAATCACTTCAAAACTTGTCTTCTGACATTAAACGCGAATTTTGATATGAAAAAAAGGCTTGCTGTTGCATTTGGAAAAAATAGTATATAACATTATATGATGCTTTAACCTCTGTGTCAATGGCCAAATGGCCGCAAGTTATTTCATTGACGTTATCAGATGAATTAAAAACTGTTGATATATTTTATTTGCATGCTAATGACATTGTTCACTATCGCCTTTAGGAGTTAGTGTTTTAGTTGGTATGCACGTGATAACATCAATAATTTATCGAGTAAATGGATGACTTGTATCCACCACTTTGTGTAACCGTGAATTATGCGAGCTTCAGGCGAAAAATAACATTAACGTGCGCTATTTACAAACTAAAAGGTAAAGGACAAGAACAAAACACCTTACCGAGCTAATTCATGCCGTTTCAATAGATCATACATTACACCTAAATTGTTTTGGTATCCATATACATATTGAAAAAGGCAACACTGCCATGCTATGGTATCCAGATACATATTGAAGGAGGCAACACTGTCCAGCTATGGTATCCATATACATATTGAAGGAGGCAACACTGCCCAGCTAGTGTTAGGAGGCAACACTGCCCAGCTCGTGTTTTTGAAAAACATGATCGAGATCACGAAAAACAAAATTAAACACGAAACAGAAACGAAAATTCCTGTATTATTCTTTGCCAACTGACATCGTAGAAACACTTTTGGCAAAGAATAGTACAGGAAAGAATGAGCGCACTTATATACAAATACGAATTATACGTACGAAATTATTCCCATTGTAAAGTGTGATATTTGATTATAAACATGAAATTGTTCCCATATTTTTAGAGTTGTTAGACATATATTCATATAATAACAGAAAAAAAAACAGAAAAAAAACAATCACGTATCAGAATAATCAGAATAGAACTTTCTGAATCACTATTACGCTTAATATATGTAAGAAAATGGTAGCAACCGATATTAATCAATTATGTAAATTGCAGGCCAGATACACGGTCATTGCACCGCCAAGCACCTCTCTGCCGGGAACCAGTACGTGCTATTTCTAAGCAAGCCTAACGTACCTAACGTCTACGAACAGACCTAACCAGCTGTGAATAGAACAAAACTGGGAGACTTCATACGAGCGTGCAAACTCGCCATGAAGAACCCAACTGGTGCGTGGTAACAAACTGAAGGGGATTGCATTGGTTAAAATCTTGGTTATTTTTATTTTAAGTTTTAGTTTTCGATTACTGAAACCCAGACTAACCTATGTATCTGAAACCAAACTGGAACAGTTTTCTAGTTAAATCTTACCAAGTCACAATTTCTTTCCCGAGATTTAAATACCTTGATTAAATTTAATTGACCAGCATGATGTACATGGAGCAAAAAGGTAAAATGTAATAATTATTATGATCATGACAAAAGGATAATCATATCGACAAGTACATTAGTCAATGCATTAATTCAAACGTGTGGTATAGAACCTCTTTATATGACATTGTCTTTGTCCATTTGTGTTTTTATTGTCTGTTTCGGAGCCTGTTAACATACACAATGTTGAATTTCGTCACGTGAATAAATTTCGGGTGTCATGATAGTCCAAAGTCCATCAAGAAGATAGTGATATATTTCTCATGGTCGATGGCTGTGGAGAGTAGATATGTTTGAATAAAAAATATAACTTCATATGTTCTTGCCGGAGCTATTTGATATGAAATACCATGCTGTAAGCTAAGTTAAAATATATTTACACGTAAATGTTTTCTGAGTAAATCAGGGTCAAATGTGAAGTTTGGGCTACATTATACCGAATTAAAACCCAATGCTTTGTTTTGAAGTGACCGTTAGAACGCGGTGATCCCAGTTTTATTCGTTGGTTTTTTGTGTTTCTCATGCTATTACAATTGACGTTTGACCTTTAATAAAGACCCAGTAGTCTGGTGATAAGAATGGTCATTTTTCTGATGCAACAAGAGTTTCACTTTTGTTTACATTAACATCTCACAACATTTTGATTTGTGCTCTGTGGATGTCCGTATATATATTCAATAATGTCTTATTTACAGTCTTTAGGGGCTGAAAGCTCTAGAAAACTTCTTATTATGACATAGAAACCTTGTCAAACACATTTCCTGCACTTGCAGATTTTTATACAGTTTCTTTATATTTGATGCTTACTGTCATCAATTGTTAGTACTGTGAGATGTGCTGAATATTGACAGACCTTTTGTATTGCCATGAAGCCGAAGTTTATGGTAATTTTATCGATAAAACTGCAAGCGTGGTGATTTCGTTTACGTGAAATTTTTGGAGAGGCTTATAACAAAGAATTATTAAGTATATATGATACATTTAAAATAAATACCCGTTGAAAGTTATTTTTAATTTCCCAATCATTATAAGCAGTTACTGCATTCTAATCCAGAAGTTTAAATAAGTTTTCTTCGTATCAATTATAACTATAATTATATATGTTTGATTCTAAAACAAGGTCTAATAAATTTCAACGTGCAATCTCTTTCTTACCATTAATAAATGCAACTCCAAGAAGTGCAG
This sequence comes from Dreissena rostriformis, assembly GCA_007657795.1. Lineage (NCBI taxonomy): Eukaryota > Metazoa > Mollusca > Bivalvia > Myida > Dreissenidae > Dreissena > Dreissena rostriformis. Next base: position 352,540 of record VMBQ01000136.1, read on the forward strand.
ATGCTGTACCAATCTTAACATCATAAAAGTAATGTGTTAATAATCGTAAATTTGCTTTCAAGATCAATAGTATTTTTTCTTGAAATTCAAGCAAAATTTTATATGTTGTATATTGAAATGTGCCTTTCTATGATTCTAAATACTTTGATCAGATTCTAAATACTTTGATCAGATTCTAAATACTTTGATCAGCATCTTAATTCTTTGATAAGATTCTGAATTCTTTGATCAGATTCTAAATACTTTGATCAGATTCTTAATACTTTGATCAGATTCTAAATACTTTGATCAGATTCTAAATACTTTGATCAGATTCTTAATACTATGATCAGAATCTAAATACTTTGATCAGATTCTTAATTCTTTAATCAGATGCTAAATACTTTGATCAGATTCTTTATACTTTGATCAGTTTCTAAATACTTTGATCTGATTATTAATACTTTGATCATATTTTTCATGCTTTGATCATATTATAAATACTTTGATCAACTCAAAATACTTTGATCAGATTCTTTATACTTTGATCAGATTATAAATACTTCGATCAGATTCTAAATACTTTGATCAGATTCTAAATACTTTGATCAGANATGCATGTGCGTAAAGTGTCGTCCCAGATAAGCCTGTGCAGTCCGCACAGGCTAATCAGGGACGACACTTTCCGCCTAAATTGGATTTTTGCTAAGAGACTTCATTTAAACGAAAAATGTCATAAAAGTGAAAAGTGTCATCCCTGATTAGCCTGTGCGGACTGCACAGGCTAATCTGGGACAACACTTTACGCACATGCATTATGCCCAGTTTTCTCAGAACGCGACTCCAATGAATAACATGCAAATACAATTGTTTACTGGCCTGAAAATTACCATCTTCTGATAATGAACAGAACATTAATTTTGTTCTGAAGCTGAGGTTTTTCCAGAGTTTGAATAACAATGTCATCCTACATGGTAATTGATAACTCTCTTATTTAAAGTGTAATTAAAATCAAATGAAATATAGTTATAACTCTATGGAAATGCAGTTTGAGCTAAACATTGCAGGCACGAAATAGAAACATGGGGAACTTAACTGCATACTAAGCATTTTTAATATATTTGCAGGGATATTTTGCATGGCTGAATAAAGAACAAGATTAGATTTACCAGATAGATAATTTATCCTTTTTTTTATAGTGTTTTTAAAAAGCGTGTGTTTTAGGTCTTTACAGGAGAATTCTCAAGACAAAGATTCCCCCTGGCATGCATGCTCATGGGTATTTAGTTTGACCAGCTGATCTTTCAGTTCAATAGTAAAATGAGATGTATAACACTGAACAAGTGTAAAGTACATTGCTACAAATTATGTGCGAATTATGTACATTTATATATAGCACTACCGAGTCAGTGAACTGAAAACACATACCCCATGGATAACGGTAACGAGTCCTTCATCGTTATACATGCACAAGATACTTCCATCACACAAATAGCCTGTATTATGATCTACAAATGAGCCTATTCATGCAAAAATGGGTCGGTAGGCATTTGCGACCAGCGTAGCTCCAGACCAGCCTGCGCATTAGCATATCGCACAGCTAGTCAGGAGCAAATCTGTCAACTAATGAGACCACAAAATCTTGAATGAAACAGCTCATATGTGTCGTGTTCTGAGAAAACTGGGCATAATGCTTGTGCGTAAATTGTCATCCCAGATCAGCCTGTGCAGTCCGCACAGGCTAATCAGGGACAACAATTTCCGCTTTTATGGAATTTTTCGTTTAAATGATGTCTCTTCTTAGCAAAAATCCAGTTTAGGCGGAGAGTGTCGTCCGGGATTAGCCTGTGTGGACTGCACAGGCTAATCAGGGACAACACTTTACGCACATGCATTATGCCCAGTTTTCTCAGAACGCGACTCATATTCACACTGGATTAATGTGGCTTAACAAGACCTGTGGACTAGATCTCAAATTGGCGAAACAGTTGCTTTTCATTTATACGCCCAGTTTTGTTTGGAACAATTTTATGAATGATCACAGACGATTTATAAGCATAGAACAATAAGCATAGAACTGAATATTAATATTTAAAAGACAGATAAGTAAAAATTTGTAATATTAAATAAAAATATACAGCACAATTTTTTTTATACAAATATATTTTGTACAAACAAAAAAAGCAGTCCACATGGACTTTAAATATTTATATATTATACTATGGAGAACTTGGCCTGTAAGTGCACTTCAGTACAAACAAGTAAGAGATGTAAAGGTAATAATTCAGACCATAATTTCACCTTCATCCGAGTCGCTAACAGCGTCCATCAAGCTCAGGCTGCTATTACTTTTATTAATGTGAGCACAATCCAGGCTTTGTTTCCTTCTGGACTTTACAGCACGTTTTGAATTTGAAGGAGATGGCATCGTTGTTTGTTCAGTCGAAGGGGATCCAGATAATGCACTTTCTGGCTCAGCATGCCTCTCTGCAAGTTCTTTACGCCAGTTCCATGTTTTATAATCAATGTCCAGACTCAGCCTCGAATGTTTAGGGTCCCTGGAAAGTTGAGCAGGTTTTGTAAGTCTCATTAGCACCTGTGCTGGTGGTTCACCACTTTTTAATTTCAAATCTGAGTCTATCTGGGTCGTTGAGAAAGCCATTGGCGTTGCCGGCTTTTTCTTTTTTTCCACAAGTTTTTTACCAATAACACTTGTATCCTGTGATTTCAAATGCTTTTTGTAATGTTCACTACCGTTTTTAACCTTGACTAGGGCGCCTCCACCCAGCACTGGGTCAAGAAGCGCGTCCAGCTGTCGTTTATCCGCTGACACAGTGTATGCCACAGGTACGTCCTCCAGCTGTTCCACATACCCCGTGTCGCTGTCACAGTGCTCTTCCTCCACATAAACATACTTCTTAGCCTGTGCCAATTCTCTCTCAGACAGAGTGCTCAACCGCATGCCACCGGTTGTAGAGTGGACTTGACCTTGATTGGGGTCAAGGCTGCTGAGGTCACTTAGTTTAAGCTCATCTCCTTCACTGGCTCTGCGTTGACTGATCAAATGAATAGTTGGTATTGAAGAAGAGAGTTGTGTCCCACCAACCAACGAGTGGTTTAGTGAAGCAGGGGCTTTGGCTGAAAAATACAACCAATCAGTTCTAGAATAACATTAAATATGTTCATTTTTTTCTTTTAATGAGCCGGTCTCTGGGAAAACCGGGCTTAATGCATGTGCATAAAGTAATGTTCCAGATAAGCCGGTGCAGTCTGCACAGGCTAATCAGAAACACTACAGACTTCGCAGGCTAATCGGGGACAACACTTTCATTTTAAACTGGATTTTTGTTTAGAAGACACTGCCCTTATGCAAAAAACATCCATACAAGCAGAAAGTGATGAGCCTGTGTGGACTGCACAGGCTTATCTGGAACTGCACTTAACACACATTCATTAGGCCTGGTTTTCCCAAAGACCAGCTCATATTTATTGGAGCCTTAAATTTACAATAAAAAAATTGAAGGAAAAAAAATCAATTGATAAAAAATCCTACTCCATTTTAAATACTTCTGGACTTAATTAGCACATAACATTAATTACATGTGCACACGATGGAAAATATTTTTTAACAAAATGTACCATGCTTTTTGAAACTTGATTGTATTAAAATAATGAATTGAAAAGCTTACTTTATGGAATCTTAGGTACAAAGGAATTTGAACAACACCAAAGCAAAAACTTTATTAAATAGACAAATAGGACTAAATCATATGTTTACAGAGAGTTAGTAACCACAGTAACTGAAGTATTAAGAGTGCATAACTACAGGAATAAAACTTCTACATCTACAACAACATGTAAGTTAATCTGCCGTAGAATGGTACCAACAATTCCTCTTACTATATAGAGATACACTCGCCATGTTGAGCGTCTAGAAAAAAGGCCTTGGCAAACAGCGTAGACCATGATGAGACGCCGCATGATGCGGCGTCTCGTCAGGGTCTGCGCTGTTTGCTTAGCAAATTTTTCTGTAAGAGATATTCTAAATATAGAAATAAATATACTAGAAATTCCTAATTTTGGAAATGAATTGATCCAATTTAGAAGGATGGGAGAGTCTTCTAGGCATAAATGGGTAAATGTGCATTTTAACCCCAACCTGTACTGATATACCAAAGCGGCTGTATACTTGCAGAAAATTAATATCAATATGTTGCCAAAACAACGAAGCAATCTTCCATATACTTCTGCGAAAGCAGCAACGAGCATGGCATTTTGGCAAACCAAACAGTACAGGATATATGAACAATGACTTATAAAAATCTCACTGTAATTTACCTAACTGAAATATAACAGAAGCATAATTGTTTAGAGTTGTATGTATTTAAGAGGAACATTCAGGATGACAATTAAGTAGCAATCATAGAGAAACAGCCACAGAAATTCAATGCAAGTAGACTATATGAGCCAGTATCTGGGCAAACTGGATGTAATGCATGTGAGTAAAGTATCATCCAAGAATTCCTGTGAAGTCCGCACAGGCTTATAAGGGACGACACTTTCCGCTTTTATGGATATTTTCGTTTAAAGGAAGTCTCTCTTAAACGCAAAAATCCAGTCTTTGCTTAAAGTGTTGTTCCAGATAAGCTTGTGTGGACGACACTTTACGCACATGCTTTTAGCCCCGTTTTTCCAGCCACAGGATTTCAAAACAAGAAGATTCTACTTAAGATTTTTGGCAATAGAGGTTCTTGAATTCAAAAGAGTAGATCAAACAGTATTCAAATCTGATGTATAGGGAAAGCTTGAATGCAAGAATTTTGAAAAACAGCATGACAAGCCAATGAAACTGTATTAATCTTTGATAACATCAACCATACAGATTCACATTTGTGGCATGTTCTGAGAAAACTGGGCAAAATGCATGCGCGTAAAGTGTCATCCCAGATAAGCCTGTGCAGTCCGCACAGGCTTATCCGGGATGACACTTTCCGCCTAAACTGGATTTTCGCTAAGAAGAGACATCATTCAAACGAAAAATTCCATAAAAGCGGAAATTGTCGTCCCTGATTAGCCTGTGCGGACTGCACAGGCTAATCTGGGATGACAATTTACGCACAAGCATTATGCCCAGTTTTCTCACAACACGCCACATTTATGCTTGCAATTAATAACATAGACCTTGCTCACATTTCAAAACACAAACTCTTAAACACAGAACTGATAATGCAATGTTAAGCAAAGAAGCAACTACCAAATAAAACATATCTAATGGAATAATTGTACTTTAAGCCTTTGAATTTGTGCAACTAAACATAACGCATTACCTTTTCACAAATACTTTTAATTATTCCTTTCAATCTTTACAGTAACAGTAAATTCATTCATTAAGTGTGTGTAATAATGTACATGTTATGCCTGTGTCATCACATGATAATAACCAGTGATTCCAACTATGTAAAGTTAAATTTAAATCATTCTAGACATCCTTTCTTAATATTCTGAGTTGCTTTCTGAAGCAGAATTTTTTATATAAAAAAACTGGGAATTTTTTTCAAAACATATCCAATTATGGTGGAACAGAAACAAAAAGATTATGGAGGAATTGAAAGACTTTAATTTTCTTTAGTGTCTTGATGAGTCTGAATCATTAAAAGTATTTGCTAACATAGGAGTCGCACTCTGGGAAAATAGGGCTCTATGCATGTGCATAAAGTATCGTCCCCACAGGCTAATCAGAAACAATGCTTTCCACTTTTATTTCATGTTTTTTGTTGACCAAAAGTCAGGTGGAAAGTGTTGTGAGACTGCAAAGGCGAATCTGGGACTTAACCCTTTGAGTGCTGGAACCGGATTTTGAAGGCCTTTGCAAACAGTTTGGATCCAGATGAGACGCCACAGAACGTGGCGTCTCATCTGGATCCAACCTGTTTGCTATTCTGATAGTATTCTTTGAAAAAAAAATGAAGAAAATGCTAATTTTAGAAATTCAGCAGACGAAATTTTAGCAGACAACAAATTTCCCAGCATGCAAAGGGTTAACACTTAACGCAACTGCATTAGAACCTGTTTTCCCAGAGCACAGCTCATATATTATAGCGTTGCTATAGTTACAAATCCTATCACTGGATACAAGTCACAAGTGTCAACAAAATCTCTCACCCATTGTTGATCATGACTGCTAAGAGGCTGTCCTTAAAGAAACACAACCACTTTCTGACACCCATGATGGCAAAAACTCACCACCAAACACTACATTCGTGTGAAAGGAAGTACTAGGAGTCCTTTAATTTAAAGTGAGGGCCAAAAAAAGACTAACAAATCATTTCTTTTATGAATTCTCTCATCCTTTAACTTACACGCACCTTTGAGGTTTGTCAAATAATGGAATGAAATTTGAATTTCATGAGTTTCTTCAGCAAATGTTTTGGCTTAAAAAAGTAAATAACTTTTCAATTTGATTAAGATCCAACTTAAGTTTTCATCTGACCAAAACATTAAATCATGCCTCAATTCCTAAAGACTGAATTTTTTTATTGCTAAAAAACACAAATGTAAGGTAATTGAGAAAGTTTAAAATTTGCAGAACCATTTTTTTTATATGTACACATGCATAGACCACTTTTGGTAGATTTATAAGTATAAGTTAAGTAGTCTTCACAATAACAGAACAAGAGTGCCAAACTGTCACAAGATACGCCCGTTCGAAGGTTTTGAACACCATGCTCAATGCTTGAAATGCACTAAGTGACCTCAAGACCTAGTTATTGACTTGGCATGACCCATATTTGAACTTGACCTAGATATCATTTAGATGTAACATCTGACTANACCAAACACTACATTCGTGTGAAAGGAAGTACTAGGAGTCCTTTAATTTAAAGGTGAGAGCCAAAAAAAGACTAACAAATCATTTCTTTTATGAATACTCTCATCCTTTAACTTACATGCACCTTTGAGGTTTGTCCAATAATGGAATGAAATTTGAATTTCATAAGTTTCTTCAGTAAATGTTTTGGCTTAAAAAAGTAAATAACTTTTCAATTTGATTAAGATCCAACTTAAGATATCATCTGCCCAAAGCATTAAATCATGCCTCAATTCCTAAAGACTGATTTTTTTATTGCTAAAAAACACAAATGTAAGGTAATTGAGAAAGTTTAAAATTTTCAGAACCATTTTTTTATATGTACACATGCATAGACCACTTTTGGTAGATATATAAGTATAAGTTAAGTAGTCTTCACAATAACAGAAAAAGCATTTGCTCTGATTTGTTTAAATGAATATAATAATATAACATGTAGTAACCTTTTTCAGGTTATGAAATAATCACAATTAAAATACTAAAGTAGTAGGTTTCTTTATGTAGGCTTTTTATACTAGATTCCCTCGTATAGACAGTAAGCCCTCTCAAAGAGAGGGAGAATAACGGGTATGCTTAAAAAAACACTTCTAAATCCCCATGATTTAGTATAAAAGGAAGTGAAAGGAGCCCATCAAATTAGCCGTGCAACACATGTCCTACATGTAGTATTTACATCAGAATAATTATTAAACCTTTCCCGCTCAGAAGTAAAGAGAAAACAGCTTTTGCGACCAGCATAAAACCAGAACAGCCTGCAAGCAAGGAGCAGGCTGTTCAGGTTTTATGCTGTTTGCTGCTAATCAGTATCTTAGGGTTGAAATGAAGCCTTCAAAACTAGAATCTAGTAACAAAGGCTTTCCATTCAATTTCATTTTTTAAGGGACTACAAACATGTCACAATGTGTATCAAAGTGGTAAAGGGTTAAACCTTCCCATCTCCACCAGGTGCAGATAAACCCAGCCCTCTTACATATCAGTAGGTCATACTGCACACTCGGGTTTAAAAGACGTGCTAAGAGTATACATGAAGTGTCTACCATATAAATATGGGCAAAATGAGTCAAGTATAAGAGGAAATTAAACCAACCACATAAGGCGAACAGTTCAGATGTGAAAAAAAGACTTTTGTACAAAAAGAAAGGAGATACCATGACAGGCTAGATAACCTTACCATTGAGGGGTGTTTATATGAGCATCTCCACTCCTACAATTGGTTCCAGAACTTACATATGGGCTAAAGGTGTAACATCTGCTTATTGAATACATGTATAGTCACAAATTAACCCTTGTGTTACATACAGAAGTTATTATAGATGATTTCAATAGCTGTTATTGCAGTCCAACGCTTTTAAAGTTGCTTATGGGTATTTCGGAATTTAATGATTTTTTTTTAATTTATTTTTGGGTGGGGGGGGGGATAACTGCATGTATTTCAATCTGTCGAAAAGAAAGTGTCTTGCTTTATAGAAAGTCATCATTTCGTGTGAATTATGTTTAAATATTTCATAAAAAATCGTTTTTCAATTAATTAACACTAATTAAAAAATTTCTATATATAAATATTTGCTCATACTTACTTTTAAATTACAGTTATAACAAAAGACTGCATTTAGGTGAGGCTAAAAGAAAATGTCTAGAAAAAATGTATGAATTCGTTTTCTTGGCTCTATAATGACCACTACAGAAATCATCTTTCATACTTCAGTAACATAAACACCTAATTGAGGATAAATACTGTTACAAGGGAATACATGTTTTTTCATTCATTTAGGCAATGGTTTTGTATAACTTTACACGCTACGAACATACAAAACTGTAGTGATATTCAAATACAAATGAACCCACGTGAACCTTAATCCTGAATGGCAAACAAATTTCTTATTTGTGAATGTAAAAATCTGCTTCTAAATGTTTGGACTTTTTTTTTTCAATTTATTAAATGATTTCCAGAGAAAATCCTTTTCAACTTGCCAAAGAGTGTTTAAGGATTATTTATGTAATTCTTGGTAACAGGATTTAACCCATTCAGGCCTAGTGGACTCTCCCATCTTTATAAATTGGATAAATTTATTTCCAAAATTAGGGATGTCTAGTATATTTATTTCTATATTTAGAATATTTCTTACAGAAATTCCTTTAAGCAAACAGCGCAGATACTGATGCGGCGTCTCATCTGGGTCTACGCTGTTTGCCAAGGCCTTTTTTATAGACGCTAGGCATAAATGGGTTAAACCAATGTTAATACATATATTTTACTAGCAATTTAAAAAAAAACAGAATAAGAGTTAGATTGTGTTCTGAAATAAAAGTTGTTATTGTCACTAAAATCTATAAAATAGAACATCAGTGGACAGAATGTACCTTACAAGCTCTAAACAAAAACACAGAGATTGGAAGTGAAGACATTGGGGGGGTAACTGGTGAAATGGTCAAATATGTATCAAACACAATAGCCAAAGCCATAGTTGGGTGTGTTCAACATAAAAATGTTACGAAACTGGGAAACAAGAAAATAATGAATCCTGTATGCGTACCAGGGCCGTCAAATGGTGAATCGCAGGACTGGAGGTCTACGTCTTCAGTGGAGTCAATGTCGTCGATATCATCATCTGAGCTGTGACGATACTCAAACATGGGCAATCCAGACGTGAGCTCTTCCCTGTGGGATACACAAACGTTAGTGAGAGTGGCTTTATAGCTCAATAACAAATGAGACAATAATAACATTTGAGCCTCCCTCTGTGAAAAGGGGGTTTTATGCATGTGCATAAAGTAGCGTCCAAAATTAGCCTGTGCAGTCCACAGAGGCTAATTGAGACAATACTTTCCACTTTTATTGTATTTTTTGTTTAAAGGAAGGCTCTTCTTGTCGAAAATCCAGTTAAGGTGGAAAGTGTCATCCCTGATTAGCCTGTGCGCGCTGCAAAGGCTTATCTGGGACGGCACTTTAAGCACATGCATTAAACCCCCTTTTCACAGAGTGAGGCTATTTTTTTTTAATATTTTTTCCCTTTCATATGCAAGGCAGATGCTATTCTGTGCCATATAATGAGTTTCTTTGCCATATATTGGGTAGAATTTGTAGAGTGTTATAACAAGGGTTTACTATAGCCATAAAAGGAAAACTGCCCTGCCCCCTGTTGGCTGTGTTTTAAACAGACAGGAAACATTTTCGAAATCAACCCAGATATTATTAAAAGAAATTTTCTGAACAAGTTTCATGAAGATTAGACTAAAAGTGTGACTTTTTGAGTAATAACAAGTCTTAAATATAGCATTATACATGTATGGAAAACTGCCACGCCCCCTGGCGACCATTTTTTCAACATTTAAGAACAGCAGATATATCATTTGGACAAATGTTCTGACCAAGTTTTATGAAGATTTGACTTTAAACGTGACTTCTAGAGTGTTCACAAGCTTTTTCATTAATTTGACCTGGTGACCTAGTTTTTGACCTGAAGTGACCCAGTTTTGAACGAGGCCAAGATATCATTGGGACAAATCTTCTGACAAAGTTTCATGAAGATCAGACAAAAAAAATGTGGTCTCAATAGTGTTAACAAGGCAAACATGGATGACGCATGACAGACAAAACGCAATCCCAAAAGTGGTGAAGCACGTTGTGCTCAGGTGAGCTGATAAGGGACAATACTTTCAAATTTTATTGAATTTTCTGTTCCAACATGAATTCTCTTTTAAACAAAATTGAAGTTTAGGCAAAAGTGTTGTTCCAGATTAACCTCTGCAGACTGCACAGGCTAACCTGGGACAACAATTTAGGAACATACATAAAGCCCAAAAGGGAGACTCGATTCTTAAACCATCGCTCATACTTCTCTTTGCTGAGAGACTTGATGTGAGAGTTGATGACGCGCTCTTGTTCCTCCAGGCTCTCTGGGTCCTCCTCCAGGGCCGGTGACTCCACGTCCTTCTTTAACTTTGTCTTCTGTACAAACACAGACCAACACGTTATCAGCAAGCAACACTAGATGTCTACTAAAGCTACTGAAGACTGTTTAATATAAATTGGTTACCAGAATGGACCACCAAATAATTGCCCGCTTTGTTTTTGGCACAAACACAGACCAACACGTTATCAGCAACCAACACAAGATGTTTACTAACACTCAGAGTGTTGACTGTTGAATATTAATTGGTAACGAGAATGGATCATCAAGTAATTGCCAACTTTGTTTTCGGCACAAACATAAACCAATAGGTTACTAGAATAGGCCAATCAATCACTGCTGAATGGCTCAAAACAAACACAAATCGAAAAAGGCCAGTCTAACGATACATTGTAGTGCATATTTACATTACAATAAAATTTAGTGAGAAGCATATTTAACTTCCAAACACCAACATCTGTGATTTTTTTCAGTTATGTCATTAAATTTCTTTTCATCAATCATTTTATCAATCAATCTATTCCAAAAACATATGAGCTACACTCTGAGAAAACCATGCTAAATGCATGTGCGTAATGTATCGTTCCACATTAGATCAGTTTTCCCAGAACGAGGCTAATAATTAACCCTTTGCATGCTGGGAAATTTGTCGTCTGCTAAAATGTTGTCTGCTAAATTTCTAAAATAAGCATTTTCTTCGATTTTTTTTCAAAGAATACTATCAGAATAGCAAACAGTTTGGATCCTGATGAGACGCCACGTTCTGTGGCGTCTCATCTGGATCCAAACTGTTTGCAAAGGCCTTCAAAATCCGGTTCCAGCGCTCAAAGGGTTAA
>VMBQ01000136.1:367348-400826 GCA_007657795.1 Dreissena rostriformis
GACCTAAACACAAAACTTTACCAAAATTTCAATTTTCTAAGTATAAAAAGGGCACATAATTCTGTCAAAATGCCAGTCAGAGTTACATAACTTTGCCTGCACAGTCCCCTTACGATAGTTAGTAAGTGTTGCAAGTATGAAAGCAATGGCTTTGATACTTTAGGAAAAAAGTGGACCTAAACACAAAACTTAACCAAATTTTCAATTTTCTAAGTATAAAAAGGGCACATAATTCTATCAAAATGCCAGTCAGAGTTACATAACTTTGCCTGCACAGTCCCCTTATGATAGTTAGTAAGTGTTGCAAGTATGAAAGCAATAGCTTTGATACTTTAGGAATAAAGTGGACCTAAACACAAAACTTTACCAAATTTTCAATTTTCTAAGTATAAAAAGGGCACATAATTCTGTCAAAGTGCCAGCCAGAGTTATCTAACTTTGCCTGCCCAGTCCCCTCATGATAGTAAGTAAGTATGTACAGTTTGAATGCAATAGCTTTGATACTTTATGAGAAAAGTGGACCTAAACACAAAACTTAACCGGACGCCGATGCTGACACCAGGTGATGACAATAGCTCATAATTTGTTTTCAAAAAAAAGATGAGCTAATAAAATGACAATGGTACATCCAATACAGTTGTTATTAGACAAAGGGAAAAGCAAAGACCCATAAGAAGACCCAGCTTTACATACCAGAAGCCTGTATAAACTCCTCATAAAGGTCGAATGTCAGCAGTGGCTCGGGTAATTCACGGAAGAACGTTTTAAGTGCGCTTGTCAACACATGCACAGGGAATTCATCCACATTAATATCTGAAAATATACAATATTAATTACCTGAGGGTTACTTTGTGGGTTTTTAAAAAACTTTTTTGCTAAAACTAAGAACAAGATTAAACTTATTAAGTGAAACTTTACAAAAAATGCAGTTTTAAACATGAACACTTGAAAGAGTGGTCAAATAAGAAAGTTTGAGCAAATTCCCCCAGTAGTTAAACACACAATTTTTGGCTTTTATATTCCATTAAGAAAAAACAGACAAAAGGAAATAAATAAACAAGTGATGTGCTTGTGAAACACTGAGTCCCCTTTTGAGCGATTTTGACTCATATATTTGACCTTTGACCTTGAAGGATGACCATGACCTTAGTCATTGCACCACTCAAAATGTGCAGCTCCATGAGATACACAGGCATGCCAAATATCAAGTTGCTATCTTTAATATTGCAAAAGTTATGGCCAATGTTAAAGTTTGTGCAAACAAACCAACAAACAAACAAACCAACAAACAGACAGGGCAAAAACAATATGTCCCCCAGTATAGACTGGGGGACATACAAATTGTTGCTGCTCAAAATCATTTCTTTCAGATTCTTTTTTTAAGCTCAACTTCACATTAAGGTTGTTCAGGTGTAAAATTATGGACTAGCGCAATGCTTTATTTTGCCATTTTGTACTGGCATAAAACATCCCAACAGAAATAACATGGTATCAGATGCCCACCTATTGCTCCTGAGTCTAGGGCCATTTTCAGAGTCTTGATCTTTGCCGCAGCCCCAGACTTCCTGTAGATACCCTCTGTGTGTATGCCATGCGTCTCGATGAGCCGGATAATTAGGTCGAGAAAACCAGGGATCTTCTCCTCCGCTGCGACCAGGCCTTGCAACGGCACACCAAACACCTTCGTACCAACGATACGCTGAAACCAACAGGGGGGAAATGGAGTCAAACAATGATATGGATGAAAATAATTGAGCCTCACTCTGAGAAAATGGGGTTTAATGCATGTGTGTAAAGTGTTGTCCAAGATTAGCCCGTGCAGTCCGCACAGGCTAATCAGGCACAACACTTTCCGCCTAAACTAGATTTTCACTAAGAAGAGATCTTCTTTAAACAAAAAATATCACAAAAGATGAAAGTGTCGTCATTGATAAGCCTGTGCGGACTGCACAGGCTATCTGGGATGACACTTTACGCAAATGCATTAAACCCCCTTTTCACAGAGCGCAATTTGATTGAATGTGAATATGATTGGGACCAATCGATGTGTGTAGTAGTGAACAGGCTGATCTAGGACACCACTTTTCATTTAATGAGTATGCATGTTAAGAAGAGAATATATTGAAACTTGAAAATACAGGTTTATTTGAAAGAGTGGACTGAACAGGGGGCCCTAGGTCAATAATGTACGCATATGCACTGAACCCAGTTTCTAATAGTACATGACTCATACATAGTTTTTGTGATACAACATTTCCTTTTCCTATAGTTAGTCTACGAAGGTAAAAACATTTGGAAGAACAGTACAATACTTGTCTGTACCTGCCACCATAACATCTTAACCCGTTTGTCTAGTATGAAAATGCTTATAAATGTCACAATTGTATACCAAGATAACTTGTGATATAAAATTGCTGGTACATGTATATTGATTGAAATAATACACTTGTCTTTGTTATAGTTGACTTGCAAGGAACATAATGAAAGAACCACAAACAAAGAGCCAAGATACAACAGTCTACATACAGAAAATGTTTTTGACTAATCAAATATACGCAACTACCAGCAACGAAAAAATGAAAGAAAACTATCAACAACATCTCCAATATTATTATTACAATAATGGATTGATAAATGTCTTCCATTGCACATTATTTATTCAATTACAAATTTGCACCCATTCAATTTTGTTCCATCCAATATTAATATATTTCTCTGCAAATGATAGCATCAGAACCAACACTCATGCTACAATTGCCTTATCAACCAGTCTTAGTTTAGTGGATTTCAGGTATATGTCTTAAATCATTTTTTTAGAGTATAAGGCAGGGTTAGGTTACGAAAAGCACACTATTTACTTGTTGCGAAACATAAAGAAAATGTAGTCAATTTGTAAAAACAAACTTTGAAAAAATCTATTAAGGCGAAATATATCAGAAAAGAGTGAAACTTGTTCTGTGTTTATTTATTTGTTTTTTCTTCTTCCTTAAACTTGTTTTAACAGAGCCGTCAAAAAAGGGTCTGTATTTAGACATTCATCCTTGATGGAAGCAAATCATGCAACATTGGTAAACTCTTAACACGGCACAACACTCAGGTCACAATACAACATCAAGCTCATTGATACTTGACTTTCAGATTGGGGTACAAGTAAAGCCCTCTTATAACATGGCTTCTTACAATGTCAAACTTTAATAAACATGAAAAAAAGAATTTTTATTTAATGTGCTATGCCACCAGAGAATTTGAAAATCTACAGTGGGAGCAATTTTATAGAATAACAAAACTGAGTATAATTCACCTCCATAAGGCAAAGGTTTAAGAAAAAAAAAGTACTCAAAACTCAACACCACAATAAATAAATAAAACAATAAGTGGCACCATTACAAGAGGCTAAATCTGCTTTTTGACTTTATGTAAAATACTCAGTAAGCCTGTGCAAGCTCTCATTTTGTGAAATCAAGTATCAAAAAAGAGAGAGCTTTTTGAGACCTGGGTCATTAGATTTATTTGCATCACAGCCGTGTTTAAGATTGGTCCAATGGGAGAGCCGCAACATGACGAGGGCGGAGACACCAGCAGAGGCTACAATACACCATAACATCAGTAGAGGTTGCAATACACTGTACCTCCTGTATGTGTGGGCTGTGACAACACTTGTAAGCACATATATATGGCACATTCTTGGAAGAAAACAACATATAGTTGAGTGGGAGCCTTTACAATGTATTGAATGGAGCAGATAGCATAAATTTAATTCTTTAAGGAATGACTCATTTAGAATCATTGGCAATATTTTCTGAAAAGAAATTGTTGTTTATTCAGCGTTATTAATACTAACAAATCATTTTGATAGGGAATGCTGAGCATGAAACTAATTTATATACTTCACATTTCCATAATAGATACAGAGTGTTAACCTTAATTATAAAAATAATCATTGGCGTTAACAGAATGTTGCATTTAGTGGTAAGAAACAGGACAACTCCGAGGATCCTTGAACGCTCACCTGACAAATTGCAGCTAAGTGGTATAATACTCAAGACCCCTGTTTTGGGGCTACTTTTGACCTACCTGGTCAGAGTCCTGGGTTCCCCTGCACAAGGCTGTGGTCAGCAGAAGACATTTCCTATGGCAGGTATATTTACACACTGTAAAATAACAAATATAAATACTGAAGATTTTTTCAAAATAATCAAACCACAACAAATGTTTCCTGCCTGCCTAGTAACGAGACTTCTGCTAATCTACATGTTTTTGATTGGCCAATCAAGTCAAGTTTCAGGTCAGTTACTACATAATGACCCTGGAAAATAAAGATTTTATTTACTCACACACTGTCAATTGGATGCGTCAAAAAACACGCAAAATCTTTAAAAGCAGTTAAACAGTTTTATAGAGCACATGCATTTTGTTTGTGATTTTTTCTAAGAGCATGATTGTGGGAATGCTTGTAAAACATAATTGCACAACAGCTTGGTAGGAGTTTAACCCTTTGCATGCTGGGAAATTTGTTGTCTGCTAAAATGTCGTCTGCTGAATTTCTAAAATCAGCATTTTCTTTGATTTATTTTCAAAGAATACTATCAGAATAGCAAACAGTTTGGATCCTGATGAGACGCCACGTTCTGTGGCGTCTCATCTCGATCCAAACTGTTTGCAAAGGCCTTAAAAATTCGGTTCCAGCCCTAAAAGGGTTAAACTTTGTTGTTAATCCGGAATCATCTATTCTGACAGCTCTTTTATGTGAAATATGTACCTTGGCATACGTGACCCTTCTCCATGATCCAGATGATGCTTGAACACAACTCGCAATATGTTGGGATTCCAAATTGAACTTGAGTCATCTTATGACCCTGATGTTCCTACAAAGTACAAACCCAAATCATTGTAGAGCCACCCAAATCATTATAAAGCCACCCAAATCATTATAGAGCCACCCAAATCATTATAGAGCCACCAAAAGGTAGAATGTACAGTGAAAGTTATATATCAACTTTTGTCGGTTTATTTACCCACATCACTATACATGAACATTGAATGTCATGCAAGGGCTGTTAATCTGATGCTAGGCACTCATTATATGCCCACGATTTTCAGGGGAATTAAATTGCAATAGTTTGTAAGTATAAGTGTCAAAGATTCATAATTTGTGCCTGTCCTTAGATCGCAGGGCCCTTTTACACTTTGGGGAATTGGGGCCAGGGCCCTTAGAGGGGGGAATTTCGCGTCGTTTTGGGCGAAAAGGGGAATTCTAGAAGATCTTTTCACCAACCATTCAACACTTAAACTTGCTATATTTAAATGTAATTTACATAAATATACATTTAATCAAAGGTTAACTAACACATGCTTAATCAGTGTTTTTCTTCACCTTTTTGGGAATGCCGGGTCCCTTTGGATTGGGAAAAATTGGGGCGTTTTGACCAAAATTGGAAAATTAGTGCTGTTGTTGTTTTACCAACAAATGCTTCAAAATTAAGAATAAAAGTGTTTTTTATATTATATTACTATATTTACTAAGGTGTTACTTGAAGAGCTTGATAGGGGACGAACCAAAATTATTAGATTTTTTTTTTTTTTTTTTTTTTAAACCTCAAATTGGGAATTTTTAAGTCCCATTTGGGAAAAATATATACTTTTTTCCANTCTCAAAGTTCACAAACATGTCACGATACTTGAAATTTGGCGGCATACCATCTTGCTGTAAAAACCAGAAACAATATAACATTAAAGTGAAATTTATAAATGCATTATTCATAGCCTTTAGGAAAAATTTGAAACAGCTTTGATCTTATAAAATCATAAGGAATTATTTTGGAAGTTTTATTTATAATGACAATTGCTTATATTTTTATGTTATCTTCAAACTTCAAATGTTTAAATGTAAACAATTACAGCTTTAGCAGTAAAAGCAGTTAAGAAACTCCTTTAATATTGACAAATCTTTTATTTGAAAAGAGGTTATTTCACTGAAGATATGTGTACTATATGTGATGTAAACAAGATAAATTTCAGAATCAGACAATAACAAGAGATGGGCCCAAAATGATACATGTAGCAAGTTTGAAGACATTGTTTGACATAAAAGTTTGGTTATAAGATTGGCGTCAAATATTGTTTTGAGGATAGTGAGTTAAACTTTGAATTATGGTTGCAAAAAAGAGAAAAAAGTGAAATATCAATCGCTTACGGTACATGAAGTCTACAATTGATTAAGGTTTAGAAGTAACATATAAAAATAAAGTTGTCCTGATTGGTTGCAAATGTATTTATTTTTTCTTTCTTAATATGGATTTTTCAATGGTCAGTTAACAAACATGCACTTTTCCTGGTGAAGCTGGTTAACCAGTACTAAGTGCACATTCTTATGCCAGTAGCTGTCAACTCCCTACTTGAATCAGAAATAAGGGAAAATGGATGTAGAAAGGATTTTCTGACCAATCTAAATAAATAAGTTATGTGGCCGGGCTTGGGATCCAACCCCTGATCCTCGGACTTGTGGTCCAGCGCTCTACCAACTGAGCTAGCCGGCCTGGTTCAAGTGCAGCCCATTTGACTGGTCACAGGCCCTTACGTACTGAGTAGACGGCAAGATGACCCATGAGGTCATTGTGGAATGAGTTGAGGCACTTCATGAACACAATATCAAACTGGGACTCCTTCGCTGACGACTTCTGTAGCTCATTGACCTAAAAAACACAATCTTGACTTAACAAAAATGTTGTTTTTGTTATCATGTGCATCATTTTTAATTTAGCTAAGGCAATAAAACTCAGATTTTTGACATACTCACTGATCTGCACTCAAGCAATCAAATTATTATTTTTAATATATAAAACAGTATATTGAAGAATGGCAAGATAAGTGTAACACATGAACACAATTACTGTTGATTGCACATGAAAATTTAACCTGACCTTAGTTTAATAACACAGTATTTGCGTTAAACAAGAGATATGTTTGTCAGAAACACAATGCCCCCTACTGCGCCGCTTTTATTTTTTTATTTTATTATTTACCTTTGACCTTGAAGGATTACCTTGACCTTTCACCACTATAAATGTGCAGCTCCATGAGATACACATGCATGCCAAATCTGAAGTTGCTATCTTCAATAATGCAAAAGTTATGACTTATGTTAAAGTTTCGGACGGACGGACAGACAGACGGACAGACTGACAGACAGTTCAACTGCTAAATGCCACCTAACGGGGGCATAAAAATGACAAGCCCTAATTTTATTTTTTTCTTATCTAAGATTACCATAAAGCTACTTTACAATTGCTATATGAGTTTGTTTTTTTGCGAAAACTTGACAAAATGCATGTGCGTAAAGTGTCATCCCAGGTTATCCTGTGCAGTTCGCACAGGCTAATCAGGGACAACACTTTCCACTTAAATGGAATTTTCCATTAAAAGGAAATATCTTCTAAACAAAAATCCAGTTTAAGCGGAAAGTGTTCCCTGATGAGTCTGTGCAGACGGCACAGGTTTATCTGGGAAAACACTGACGCACATGCATTTAGCCAAATTTTCCCATAACGAGGCTCAGAAGAATATTCACCTTGGCTCTAATGAACTTGTCAAACTCCTCCAGTTCCCACAGCTCTTTGATGACGAACTCCGCGGGGTACTCCCAGCGCGACTTGTTGCCAATCTTCACCGGCTGGTTCTCCTTATCTTTGTCTCCCTTTCTCGTCCGCCGCTTCTTCTGTATGGGTTTCACTTTCTCTGTAATATCTTCGGAAGATCGAGAGACGTCTTGCTGTGGCGTCTTTGTGGACAGCGGATGTGATGGGTGGGGCAGAACCGCTACACCAACTGAAAACAGACGCACAGTGAATTGAGACGAAACAGAGGTTTCAAATTGAACGAGATATTTTATCAGCCATAAGTGATATGAAAGCAGTAAAAACATGTTAGTTGAACATGACAAATACAAACATTTGAAAATTGAATAATGATATTATCATGATTAAAATAATACGACTGAGTATACTTCCAGTAAACAAACACAAACAATGTGCCTCAGTTTGAACATGTACAAATAATGAAGTTGATTTTAAGTTGAAGTTAATTATCGTCTCAGCCCAAATTCCTTTCTTTACAATGTTAACACGATAAAGGTCATTCAACTGTGAAAGTTTGAGCAAGATCCATCCAGTATTAAAAGAGGTATTCAAAACACAAGCTTCCTGATGTTCATATGGACAGTTAGAGCAAGATCCACCCAGTAGTTAAAGAGGAGTTCAAAACACAAGCTTCCTGATGTAATGACCTACGCTGGGCCAAGTGAAATGCTTTATGTCTCCTACTCCAAGGCAAGCATAATGGGACCTCAGTTCCAATAAAAAATGGCTGTTCAATAGTAACACTAACAAACCCCCGTTTGAAGAGAGATTCAAGAACTCACTGCGAGTGGCATGTCTAGGAAGGGTTGCCGGGAGGTCATGGTCATGTTCCTCCTCGCTGTCATCTGCCGTGGAGTCCTTCTTCTTACGGTTACCTGGATGAAAGTCAGCCTGGTAAGTCATGAGGGTAGGAAGAAGCACAGATAGTATTAAGTAAGTGTTGAATATAGACACGTTCCTTAAGTGAGGCTTAGGAAAAATGAATCACTAGTCTTAAGGAGTGGTTTCTGGCTTTCCTCGTCAAGTAAATAACTATTCACAACTTACCTGGTTTTCTATCTGTCTAATCTAATAAAAAATTGTTCTTTTAAGTTTGAAAAAAAGGGGTTTAGAGTATTATTACAAAAACATGTTATTTTTCAAGAGAGTACATACAATTACAAACAATGTATCATTCTGTAAAATAAACATTTTGATGTTTTTTGTTTAACCTGTTAATTAACCGGTTACTATACTGGTTTACCTGTTAATGTTGTAGTAACCTGTTGCATCCCTTCACACAAGATTTAATTTTGTCAATGTAGTCATGATGAGCAGAAAAATACACTTTTTGTGTTGGTGCATGCACACAATATATTAAAGACCAACGTATTTTACAAGATAGCTATATATTTATGTTCATTTTAAAACTGATATTTTAAAACATTTGTTTTTAAAACTCTAGTTTCTACAAATAAATATTTGTATTTAACTTTTACAGATTACTTGCAGTTTTGCCATATGTCACTAGATGTAGAGCTAGAGTAAACATCAAATATTTAATAATTATGGATCCTACTTGTCCATGGTCATATAGGATTGTTGTACATGGAGAAAAGACAGCCATTTGAAAGATACTTACTGTCTAGATACACCACTATTCACAAATGCCTCATACATCTTACTTTTCAGAGTTACAAGTGAGCAACAGAGAGACAGGATCAGTAGATAACAGTATTAGGAAAACTGGTTTTTGCAAAGCCGATCCAAGTCACAAGACCCATACTAATGAGGCGAGGCATTTCAAAACAGAATGGGTCTACAGAACTGGGCCAATGACTTCTAGAACTACTGCCAAAAAGCTCAATTTGAGCCATGTTCTGATAAAACTGGGCTTTATGTGTGTGCTTAAAGTGTCATACCAGATTATCCCTTGCAGTATGCACAGGCTAAAAAGGAACAACACTTTCCCCCCTAGACTGGATTTTTGTTAAGAAGAGAATTAATTCCTTTAAACAAAACATTCCACAAAAGCGGAAAGTGTTGTTGCTGATTTGCCTGTGTATACCGCACAAGCTTATCTGGGATGACACTTTACCCATATGCATTAAGCCCAGATTTCCCTGAATGTGGCGCATTACAAGGTTCTCAATCACATAAAATATATTCCTTATTTAATGGAATAATGCTCCCTTCTAGGGTAACATTTTCCCAAGGGTGTGACTACTATGAGACCATAAGAACTGGAATAAACTGACAGCAGAACAAGTTATCTTTTTTAGTTTAAAAGTTTTAAAGGAAATTGAAAGCAGCCATAAAATTAGGGATACAATGTTTGTAGTCATGGGTCCAGGCAATCATGCAATTGTGGAAGAGCAAAGTCATGTAAGCAGCCTAGTGCTGTTATTTTGAGAGCAACGTCTCATGCTCCTTTTTAACGTGCTTTTTGTAATTGTAATACTCCCAAAAGTGAACAATTTGAATGTTAAATAATAACATTTCTCATAAAAATGTTGCACGTCTAAAACAATCAATTCTGGTTTGTTTATTTTACCAGGAAAATGCCAGATCTTTAGCACAAATAAGTATGAAATGTGGAGCACTCTTGGAAAACTGGGCTTAATGCATGTGCGTAAAGTATCATCCCAGATTAACCTGTGCAATCTGCACAGGCTGATCAGAGACAACTCTTTCCGCTTTAATACAATTTTCCATTGAAAGGAAGTATTGTCTAAACATAAATATAGTCAATGCAGTGTTGTTCCAGATATCTGGGACGACACTTTACGTTCGTATTAAGCCCTGTTTTCACAGAGCGCAGCTCAATTCATAAGAAAATTAATGGTTGTGATACAACCGAGATCACCGTCTAGGAAAATAACATATTTTGATGAACAAAAACAAAAATTATGGTATCCCTAATGAATGTCACTTTAATAAGATTTTTCCTACAAAATAATGGAAAAGCCCAATTATGCGCAGACAGTTTTGCAAATTTGAAAATGGTTCATGTACTATTATTATTTTATGAATTATGTAATTATTGTTTGCAATGGATCTCTCAAGAAAGAACCCTTCACTAACATTGTATTATGAACTATCAACCTCCTCACAAACCTCCAATGACTCTCACTATGTAGTGAAATATATCTGGATGCAAAGCCATTAGACCCATTAGGGGCATGGACACAGTAAAAAAATCCATCATTGTAACTGTTTTTTGACACTCATATTTGTGTCTATTGAAATTCACTTTCACATCTGTAACAGTACTCAAAACATTCAGTTACATATAAATGTTTTTTCCCGCATATTAGCTTTCCATGAGTTCTAATATTTTTTCATAATTCTGGCTTTGATTTAAAAAAAATGTAGATTCTACATTATACACACAATCTTTAATGATGAATATGATATCCTATAAAACATGTCCTCCAAAACAACATATCAGTAATATGTTTATTTTGCTGTCAAACTTATGTTACATATAAGCATACAAGTTAAAAGTGCAGATTATATTTCAAGGACATCTTTAATTCTCGAAATCAGTAAGGAAGACACACAATGTATCAGATCTGAATTAAAATGAGTTCATATATCCAGGATGTTACATTATACCCCAAATAAACTTTTGCAGTACATGGATTACTTTACATTAATTGCATTCTTTTAAAAACTACATATTTCCACTGAATAGACAGAACCTGGCTGTATGGTTAGAGCAGAGGTTGGCTTCTGAGTTAGGCAACCTGGGTTCCTATTCCTCTCCCAGACCATATTCCAACCCCAAGTGCATGTAATTTTGGTTGTTTTGTTGGTGGTCGCCATACCAAACAGGTGAGGTACCCTTGGGTACTCAGGTTTTCCCCCAGTCGTGAGTAAAAACACCATGTTACATGCAGCCATTCTAAACACAAAGCATTGCACCACAGCTTTCATATAAGAGATATAACTTCAGTCAGCATAGATGCGTTGTTGCACTACCAAACGAGTGAAAGATAAGTGGCTACTGGCCAATCCATGTTACATTCCAGATCAAGAGAAATAACTCATCAATGCATCAAGAGAGGTAACTCATTAATGCAAGACAGAACTTAACTGGGGCACAGCTTTACTACTCGCTCAAATAAGCCATGTTCTTGGAAAATGAACTTAATGCATGTACATAAAGTGTCGCCCCTGAGTAGCCTGTGCTGTCCCCCTATTTCAATCATGTAAGACACTTTCCCCTTATATGGAATTTTCCATTTTAAGGAAGACTCTTCTGAACAAAAATCCTATCTAGGCGGAAAGTGTCGTCCCTTATTAGCCTTTGCAGACTGCATAGGCTTATCTGGTGTGACACTTTGCCCACATCCATTTATCCCAGTTTTCCCAGAACTAGGCTCAAATTATATTAAGTATAACAAAGGCCTTCCATGTTGTATCCTGATTGACTTGACTTGCAATCTAAGATATTGCTTCATATGCTATACTATAAATGTCTCCACATTTTTTTAATTAACAAATGAACACATTAATCACAAGTAAACAAAAACATTCAAATGAAACCTTGATTGTTTAATAAAAGATAACTATAATTAATATTATCCAGTAAAGCTGTACCCAGCAGTGTTATATCCACAGACGCTCAGAATTCGGCCAGGCAATTTCATAACTCACTCTGAGTTTTAGAATCTCTCCACAACTTAATGGAGGACTTAGTTTTCCGTAACAATGTGGCCGAGAAAGACATCTTGCGTTTGAGCGTAGGTGAACCCGAGGCTCCACTGGGGAAACTCTTTGTTTCCCGTACCCGTAAAGATTCCTGCGGAACTGGTTTAGAGACAGAGCACTTCACAATAATAGTAGCCAACCCAAAGGATGATAATTAGGATTGTGAATGTGTTCATACTTCCATTTTGTCTAACAGTCTTTGAACTACAAGTTATGCTTAATAAAATATCTCTAGAATCTATGAAACACACACAAAAAAATAAGGACTAAAATCACACAGATTATATGTTATCACTAATATCTCTAGAATTATGCATTTACACTAAGTCTTTAATAGCTCTTATATTATGCAATAACATAAACTACCCAATATCTCTAGAATTATGCAATCTACTGATTCATAAACAATAAACTTATATTTAATCAAACAAACTATCAAACAATTATCTCTTACCAACTAGGTGCTTTGCTCCTGCTTTCAAAGCCCGCGTGAATGGGCTGCGTTGCGTGACATCCTCCGTAGAGACGGTGTGAGAACGCTTCCTGAGCGCATCCTCGATGTTCTTATACTTCTCTGGAGACAAAGGTGAGGGCCCCGTGGTGGTTGGGGAGTCCTGTGAACATGACAGCCAATCATAATTACTGGTCATGCAACAGCTGCATAGGCATGATGTGGATTTTGAGTTGAAAGAAATAAGCTGGCACCAGTGTTAACATCACCGTGTTAGGCTCAGTGAACAGTGACAAGCTAAGAACAGTTACCATACATGTGTACATAGGTGAAAATTACTAGGTAGTAGCAAAGAGTCTATCAATGAAAATATGAGACCATGTATTTCAATATGCAAATATAATGTTATTGATGACATGGTTGGCACCAACTCGGGAGTAATAGAAAACAATTGCAAACAACATGCATAATCCTTAATCAATACTTAAAAGATGTTAATACACACAAAATGTCTGATAACAGTACAGCATCAATAAGAAATTTTAAATAATGTAAAAATATTGTGGAGTTGAGGACAAAAAATATTATTACCAACTGCTAATAATAAACTATAATCTGTACCAAACTACAACAATTAATAGAACACAATAAGTCACTAGAGCTAAATGAAATAGAACTCTTTGTAATGTAAGACATGTATCGTAAGTGTTTCCTGGAAACATACAACAGGAGAAGAAAAGGCTTAAAAGAGCTGAGATATTGTATAACAATGGGCTTACAGGTACTAAGTCTTGTCAATCAAGGATTGAGTTACAAAGTTTGGAGAAATATATATGCTGCACCATGCAAAAATGGGTCTTGTGCCGTATGTGACCAAGGCAGCTCCAGAACCAGCCTGCGCATTTGTTCAGTCTGGTCAGGATCTTTCTTGTCCAAAAAAAGGTCACTTAATTTTTCGTGGTCTCATTAGCGGACAGGGTAGCTGATGACCTTGCTAAGCTGGTCTGGAGTATGGTGGCCCCATATAGCAGACCCAATTGTGCATGATGCTTCTTATATTAGTACATGGTTGCTTAACCCAATCAATGTCCTTGATTGGACCTTGGACAAACAGAAAGGCAGAGAGATCGAAGGTTTTTTTTAAATGGTAAAGTCCTAAAATAAGATCATAATATTTTAATGAAGGAACATGTTTGCATCGCTTCCATGCCAAACATATAGGTGGTAACTTTTCGTTTCAATTTCTGCCATTCAAAATTTTACAATATTCTTTCATTTAAGGTAACATGAAATTGCAAAAAAAACAAATGTTAACACGAACTTAATTTACTTCAAGAGTTTACATAACTACATGCTTAAACAGCAACAAGGCTCACTGATAAAAAAAGTGACATGTTAAAACAAAGATGCACATTTTCTACACCACTTGACATGCTTCAGGGAAATATTGTGATAACTACTTGACTAAATTTTCTTATCAAAAGTTTTAATATCATCAATCCACCATGCTTTAGAACAGATATATAGGTCAATAAAAAAGTTAAAGTAAAGATTTTAATAATTAACAATTAATTTATCATATTTTATAATCAACCCCTTATTGTGACCTTGACCTTTAACCTAGGGACCTGGTTCTTGTGTCGCAGTATGCCTATATTGTTTAGTTATTTGACCATCCCTGTCATGCTTAATACAATGTTTTGACCTTTAACATTGCAATATGCCAATGACCTTGAGGATTACGTTTTGTTCAGGCACTTCCTAAAAAAATAACTTTCACTTCTGCCAAAATATTTGAATATCTATCCATGGTGGACAAAGTTATGCTCATGGCACAGTGTTACAAGTGTATTTCTTATATTTGACATTCAAACCTGCCTTTGGACATAGGGAATAGTTTTTTTTGTTTGTGACACTCTCGACACCATCTTCGTGACAAATTATTGCAAAATCCTCCTTTCTGGAGAATGTTATGCTCTGGACAAAGTCTTGACCTTTCACCTGGAACTGTGACCTTGAACCCAGGAATCACGTTCCTGGGTGTGACATGACATGGTACATGTATATAGTTACATTCTTATATAGTGACATTCTTGTCACTTCTCCCAAGTTATTTGAAAATCATTCTTGATAAAGTTATGCTTCACATAAGAAGTTGATTTATATTCACCTTGACCTGTATTCTTAAACCAAGGACACTGTTTCTCTGTATTTTAACTCTCTGTCTCACAATGATTGTTACTGTCAAGTAAATTCACATATGCTGGAAAAAGTAATGCTCCAGATTAAGTGCGTAGCATGCATTTTTTTTTCATTTGACCTTTTGCCCTGAATTCAGACAGTGACCTTTAACCTAGAGACCTTGATTTTTGCACACAACTCTCCAGCCAATCATGTTTGTCACTTCTGCCAAGTTATTTGAGATTACAAAAATATTTGACCAAGTTATGCTTGAGGAAAAGATTTGATCTGCCCACCAGCTTGACAACCCGATCGGCTGTTCCAATTTGACTTCTCTTTTTTCAAACATGCATATACGAAATGTAAATGGCATACTTTATTGAGTGCATAACATAAACTGGAGGAATGCATTATAATGTGGGTCATTTGGAAGATTTAGACTGAAATATGGAAATTGGGTAAAAACAGGAACCAAAACACTTAGGTGGAACTACATGCTAATGAGATCAAATGAGTCTCAGTCCAGGAAAACCAGGCTTAATGAATGTGTGTAAAGTGTCATCCTAGATTAGCCTGTGCAGTCCACACAGGCAAATCAGGTACAAAACTTTTTGTTTTTATGGCTTTGTTTGTTCTCAATGAAAATCCATTGAAGGCGTTAAGTTTTGTCCCTTGTAAGCCTGTGTGGCCACTTTACGAACATGCATTAAGCCCAGTTTTCCCAGAACAAGGCTCAACTGAAAGGCCAGGCAAGACTTTGCTACTTACTCTCAACATTCTACCATCCACATCCTGTGAAAGTGAAACACAAATCTGAACTCCACCATAATAGTATCCAAAACAACAGACTCAACACATTGTTAATATGAGTTGAATACACAAGAAGATAAGATTATGATCTATATAATTGCATGTTGAGAAAATAAGTAAAAGAGAACAAGAAACTATGCATCAAACTATCAGCAACATAAATACTTTAGTACAAAGGGGCCAAGATAGAAGACAAGCACAGTCAGAAATAACAGCATTTCAAAGAAACAGAGATATGGATTTTAACAAGAGGGTCACAGGCCCTATTTTGCTCACCTGAAACACGCAGGAACTGAACTGTTTTGTGCACCTTTTTGTTCTGACCAAGTTTCATAAAGTGAATTAGTTTTTGACCCCACATTACCCAGTTTCATACCTGGCCGAGATATCATTGGGGCTAATTATCTGACCAAGATGCATGAAGATTGTGTAATAACCGTGGCCTTTAGTGTTCACATGCCTTTACTTTAATTTCACCTTGTGACTAAAATTTTGACCCCATGTGACTAAGTTTCTAACTCAGCTGAGATATCATTGGGACAAATTTTTTGAGCGAGTCTAATCAAGATTGGAAATAAATAAGACTTTAAGAGAGTTCCTTCAGGGTTTCACTATAGCCATATAAGGAAAACTGCCCTGACCCATGGTAATAATGTTTTTCAACAGACCAGAGTAATTGTTTAACTGAGGTTTTTGACCTCATGTGACCCAGTTTCAAACTTGGCAGAGATATTATTGGAACAAATGTCCTGACCAAGTTTCATGAATATTGGAAAAAAAATGTGGCCTCATAGTGTTTAAAAGACAAATGATGACGACAGATGACGGTCAAAAGGTGATCACAAAAGCTCAGGATGAGCAAGTTAAGCTCAGGTGAGCTACATGTAAAAGGCAAAACTGAAAAGTCTCAAGGATAACTCAAATCTGACTACATTAACTGCCCGAAAGATTACATGAGAACTTGCATCATAATTCTCCTTAGTAGGAGGTTTTTTTACAATTGAGAGGTATGAAAGTGAGTATAAAATTTCATGCAAAAACTAGCTAAGCTATGTTGGCATACATACACATCAGGAAGTCGTACTATGCACACGTTAGTATGCAACATTTTTTTTTGTCTATTCTTTGCTTATGATGCACCAAAAACATATACCAGTGGTTATACTTACTTATTTATAAAAATGTAAACTTGAAATATCAACTACGCTTATTTTAGTAATACATTCACAGTAAACTTTTGAAAACACCCCTCAGAATTTCATGGTTATATTACTAATTAGTATGAGGCCCATTGTAACTTTTGTCTTGCGTACAATGTTTATGCTTTTCATGGCTGTTATGTACGATGTTGCCCAAAACAGTATACTTATTTCTACTCCATTTCTTTACAAAGCATTTGTTAACAACATTTAACGGACAAGTGAATACGGCTTCAAATAAATGAATCACACACAATTGCACTCAAAATTATCTGGGGAGGGGGATAAAGCTAATTGGTGTTAGGTTGACTAAATGTGTCACATTCTGGGAAAAAGAGGCTAAATGCATGTGTGTGAAGTGTCATCCAAAAGTAGTCTGTGCAGTCTGCACAGGCAAATCATGGACGATACTTTTGGCTTTTATGGAAAGTTTCGTTAAAAAGAAGTTTCTTGTAAAAAAAATCCAGTCTACGCAAAGTGTCTTCCCTCATTAGCCTATGCAAAATGCACAGGCTTAACTGGGTCGACACTTTAAGAACATGCCAACTTTTCTCAGAACTGTCTAAAAAAAAGTGAGTATTTATAATATCAATAACACATAAATGCACAAAACTACCTCAGTTTCTAGTGAACACGCTAAATGAACAGCTCGACAACGAAACATTAACAAAAGCTATGTCAGAACTGAGGAAACACACCAGGTCAACATATCAACTTTCAACAAAAAGCACACACACACACACTATCTAGGTTTTGGGAACACACCAGGTCTGAAAAGGACTCCTGCTTGGCCAATGGGGCGGGGGACGTTTTAGGTGGTGTTTTTCTGGCGTGGGAACCCCTCGGTACGTAGATGATGTTTGGAGAGTGCCCATCGAGGATCTGTAGGTATAACATGCCCGCATAGCATAGTTAGCAACATTCCCAGAGGCTAGAATGTTAATTAATGCGGGTTTATACATGAAAAGGTCTATTATTAGATCATACAATAGAAGCTATTATATTAGAAAAAAAAGGACTGAATTAAATACATGTACACACAAGTCAATAAATAATTAAAGAAAAAATATTATGATTTACATGGAACAATTCAGTTAAAAGACCATAAGAAAGCTTATAATCCTAAAGACAGCATGTTGTTTGGTAAAATTGAAGAAACCTTCATTTATACAGCATATAATCAAATGAAAATATGAAAGAACAAAATGAAACTACAGTTACATGCATGTGTGAAGCTGAAAAGCAGAGTGTGCAATCTACATGTAGCCGTGTTGAGATTTGTACACATATGGAAGAATAGAATGGTTATGGAAGAATAGAATGGTTATGAAAGAATAGAATGGTTATGGAAGAATAGAATGGTTATGGAAGAATAGAATGGTTATGTCAATAAGAAATAGAAGACACTGGCTCTACCAACAGCAGTTTTTATTATTCGCGATTATTTTAGCTTCGCTCTGGGGTTTAATGCGTGTGCGTAAATTGTCGTCCCAGATTAGACTGTGCACAGGCTAATCATGGACAACACTTTCCATTAAGTTGGATTTTCGCTAAGAAGAGACTTCCTTTAAACAAAAAATTCCATATAAGCAGAAAGTGTTGTCCCTTGTAAGCCTGTGCAGACTGCATAGGTTAATCTTGGATGACACTTAACACCCATGCATTAAGCCCACTTTTCCCACAGAGAGGCTCATTTGCCATGATTTCTTATGTTATTGCACAAGCTTAGAGAAGCAAAATTCATCCCTGAAAACCATACAGTACACACACACAGCATACATGCACAAAACACTGATTGCACAGTTTGACTTTCAAAGAAGGAAATGTGACACTAACATATGAAGCAGTGCATTATTATTATTATTTTTGCAGATAGAATTTGTAAACAAATTGTCAAAATATCCTATTCAAATGAATGATGAGGCATACTTTTTAGCTCAAATATTGTAAAAACACAATACTGAAGGTACCAAATTCCTTAAAAAAAATCAATAAATACAAAAAATCTGTTTATATTAAATTGTCAAAGAAATTGTGATACTAAAGCTAGAACTTAGATAGAAAGACAAAGAGAACATGACAGGTTAATGAAACTAACACATGCAGCATTCCATGTTTAAGTGATTTTAGCAGGAAAACTAACAAGCAAGTGAAAGAATTCGCCAAATGATTTAAATTATTTTATCCACATCATTATATCACTAACAGTCTAATTTAGTGAATGCATTATCCTTAATAAACTCAACAGATTTTATATTACTGTGATATTGGCAATCCACTTGCTAAAGTATTACATAGAAATTAATTCCTTAACGCAAACTGAGAAGTGGAATCATTTAATGGAAAAATATAACCAATTTTTTATACACACAAATGGAACCAATTTTATATGCAGTCATACTATAAAAGTTATATTTAAGTTTCTTATTTTATTTCTTGTCAAAATTTACACCAAAAATTGCAAGTGATCAAGTCAACAGTAGCCTATGTTCAACAGTCATAATTCTCAGTCCAGGTCAATAAATATCAGTTTCTGATTTAACCCTTTGAGTGCTGGAACCCGATTTTAAAGGCCTTTGCAAACAGTTTGGATCCAGATGAGACGCCACAGAACGTGGCGTCTCATCAGGATCCAAACTGTTTGCTATTCTGATAGTGGTCTTTGAAAAAAAGTGAAGAAAATGTTGATTTTAGAAATTCAGCAGACAACATTTTAGCAGATGCCAATTTCCCAGCATGCAAAGGGTTAATGTTCATATGCCACATGCTTATGAGACACACTACAGCGATACATGAAATGGGTGTACGAGCAGCTTTCTATCAAGCGTGAAAAGCAATAGTGTACTATTCATTTTTCAAAATACGTTCAAATTCATTTTTTTATTTTCTTAAAAAGCTTATTATTGAAATGCACTTTTTTGACACATACATGTGAAAGACAAAAGATACAAGACTTCCAATTATTTCAGTACTTACATCATTGACTGGCGGCTGGAATTGCTTTGTGAGATTCTGCACTCTGAAATGGAGGGTTCACTTTCTTATTATTTTTGTACTAGCTTAATTGAGTTGCTGATTAGAAGATGATACAGGTGAAGGTACAATATACAAGATTTACGATAAATTTGACTTATTTTTATGAAACTTAGCTATCGATAACTGATGGCACTTAATCCGCTCTCATAATGATTGACACATAAATGACTTTCATTTTAGACCTTGAGCTTAACAGACAAACATGCATATTAAAAATAATACAGCATCTGATCATTCAGAATAATAATCTTTTATGTTCCATCAGAAATATCAGGCAATGGAATATAAATGAACTGACATAAGCAAGCTGGGCATAATTTTTATATATTTTTTGTAAATTAATAACTTACACATGTTGAAAACCTCTGATATTAGGGTAGAGAGTAATTAGGCTCTTTATGTATACAAGTATAGAACTGATCGTACACACACATTGTTATTCTTACACTCAAAATAACATAAATCAGACATTGACAATGCTCTTGTAATCTTTTTCAAAATATTATTCTGTTGAGATGACAACCAGCACCTCTGCCCATTTAAAAACTCACCCATGACCCCTTACCTGCCTGTCCCAGGAACATGTATTATTCATCTACAGTTGTTTTTCAAATATTTTGCTGTTTTCATGGTAACCAGCACTTCTACCAATATGCCTAATCCCCTGACTGACCTTTCCCAGGTACATGTATTTATCTACATGTTTTTTTTTCTTCCTTTTTTTTTGCTGTTGTCAAGCCACTGTATAATGATGACCTGCCATGTGACTCACCTTGACCTGCCGTATGACTCATCTTGACCCTTGACCTGCCATGTGAGTAACCTTGACATGTCATGTGACTCATCTTTACCCTGTAACTGGCCTGTGACTCACCTTGACCTGCCATGTGACTCACCTTGACCCTTGACCTGTCATGTGGGTAACTTGACATGCCATCTGAGTAACCTTGACCCTTGACCTGCCATGTGACTCATTTTGACCCGCCATGTGACTCCCCTTGAACCGTGACCTGCCATTTGACTCACCTTAACACTGGCCCTGATATGCAATTCACCTTGACCCTTGACCTGCCATGTGAGTAACCTTGACTCTTGCCCTGTCCTGTGACTCACCTTGACCCTTGCCCTGCCTGTGCATGGTACTCATCCCTGCTTTCCGATCTGGAGCCCATTTCACGCTGGCTGGTTGGTGTGGAGGGCGGTGAGCTGCTGACTTCCTCGGGACTTTGAGCTTCAGACACGGTCTCGGACTCAGAATCATCATGGATACCACTACTCCTACAAAGTAGACACTTTAAATTTCAAGTTTACTAATTAAATACACCTCCGGTATAACACATTCAGTGAACTTATATGTTAACAATGACATCACATTAATTTATATGTACTACTTTTTCTAACCTTTCATTTTATTATGGTCTGCATGTTACAAACTATCAAGTAAGTTTGGTCAAATGTGTTTGTACACAAACACAGTTTGTGATAAAACCACTAGTTTTATTCATCTTCAGATACCTTTTAATAACTTGACTTAGTAAGATAGTTTTTGACCAAACTTGACCCAGTTTCAAACATGGCCTAGATACTGTCAAGATAAACATTCTGACCTAGTTTCATTGAGATTGAAACATAATGTGAGAACAAACTTAAAGTTGACAACCGACAACGAACGACACCAGAAGCCGGTCATATGTTGACCTCAAAAGCTCACCATAAGCACTTCATGCTCAGTTGATCTAAAATAATGTGTAAATTTAAATAGTTCTGTACATATTTCAAAAACAGTTTGATAAAAAAATATATGATCATCTAAAAGCCAAAATGAGCCTTAAACATTTAATGAATTCACCTTCTGGCTTTCAGATTACATACAAGGCATAAAGCCGTGGAAAAAGCAGGGTTTATTTAATTAAACCAAGTGTCAGCCTGGTTAGACCTGTGCGGTTCACTTAAGTAATTTTGAATTTCAAGGAAGTCTCCAATAAGCATCCCCATAAACCTGGGTGGACATGCACAAGACCCAGTATATCAAAGTCAAGCCTAAAATTATCTCATTATTTAACGGGCCCTACTCTTCAGAATAGCTGCGCATGTAGAAGCTAGTTTGTTCGAGCTCGTCTGCACTGTTGTCCTTGACCAGCACCCCCTCATCGCTGGCAGACGAGTGCATGTCCTCCGTGTGCTTGCCCGCCTCATGCTCCGCCCTCTGACGACGTAACTCCTCCTCCAGGTCACGATACCTAGAAACAAGATCCTATTTTTAAGATTTTGTATTTATTTAAAAAAAAACAAGCAAATTTGTTGAATTGATATCGCCCGCCAAATATATTTTGTTTATGGATGGGTGGTATAACCCTTAAACAAAATTAATTAAGTGTAGGGTAATTGTGGTTTTTTGGATTGCAATTCCCCTCATTGATATCTATACAACCATGAAGTTTCATGTTGAAATCTTGTAGGGTATCTGAGATATAGCCCTGAAAATTCACATCAAACAAAAACAACAAGGGCAATAACTATTTTTTAAGAAAGTGCAGGGTTATGGCTTTTAAGCAAGGCACTTCACCTCATTGATAGCAATTCATCATGTTGATATCTTACATAGTTTCTGAGATATAGCCCTAAATATTTTGTGACAGACATATAATAAGCATGATTTTGAGTTCTTGTGCGTGGGAATTCAATTTTGAAGGCTTTAAAGCAATTGATTTAATAGCAATGCCTCAGAATGATAATGCTTTTGATTGGTTCTATAATTAACTTATTTGTGTACTGATGCATATGAATAACTCGGTCAAAAGCTATTCATAGCTTATGTTTTATAATGTTTGTATATCATATACCATTAAATAAATATTGATTTGTTTTGATGAATTAAAGCACAGAGGTGTTAGAATTAACAAACTTTGCATCAGAAAAACAATCACTTATAGTTTAAAGAGGTGTTAGAATTAACAATCTTTGCATCAGAAAAACAATTACTTTTAAGTTTAAAGTTCATTGGCTGATATTCTAGCAATTGAAATGATAACTCCTTGCAACTATCTTTTACAAAGGAGGGGACTTTTTTTTGCATTGTTTATTGGGTACTTATAATTTTCAGAAACATAATATATAAATATATATGAAAATAAGAAATCAAGCAGATGATTATATTCAATCCATGAAGCTTTTTAGCAAAGCCTTCAAAACATGTTATGTTAATGTGCGAATTTTATTTTAATTAAATTTTAAAATATTGTAAGATGACTACGTTTCTAACACATTTTTTCCAAATATTTGAAATATTCCAGTGGATATAAAACTCCTACAATCATTTACTCATTTACAATATAATAACTATTTACACGTTTTCTTTCATGGTTATCACTCCCATGTTAACACTTTGTTACACTTCAAATGTCTGAAAAAAGACTCCTAGAAAATGTTAGATTTGCTTCCATCATAAAGCATAAACATCAAATTAAATGTGCATGTTTAAGCTTCCCTCACATCCTACACCATAAGCCATCAAAGCAAACTTTGATTCATAGACAAATATTGTTTGACAAATAGATCAAAGCAGTAAGACAAAGCGTTTCTATGAAAACACAAATATGACCTTGACATTTGCCAGACACACCTGTAGAAGTAATGAAGCATGATTTCATGTGCACATGTCGTACTTCTCTATTCAAAATATGATTTTTTTTTAAAGGGTGCATCTTATATGGAAGTATAAGTAAAGACTCAAATTGTGTTTTCTTTAAATTATATTATCTGTGGTGTACAGGCGGAAATTCTGAATTAATAATCAATTTATGTCATTAATATGCTAATTTGAACAAATCCATTGTGTTTCACATAAATATGTAAACTTTTCAGGCAGGGTTGAAATCACTCAGACAATTCAAAAGATCTTTAAAATATAAAAGAAATCACTCAGACAATTCAAAAGATCTTTAAAATAAAAATAAGTGAAACTATATTATTAGTTCAATATTTCACTTTAGATAATTTCTCCCTCAAATTTTACAAATACCCAAATGACAAGAAAAGTACATTAAAAAAACAAAACATAAATGGGCTGTTTTAACTAACAGATTACCGGTAACATAATCATGATAAGAAACTATGAGTATTAACATAAATAAAACCTTTGCACTCATTTACAAACCAAGCAAAGACCAAATGCATAAAATAAAATGAAGGCAGAGCTTACTAACTATGAACTACATGTCACTGTTACTTATTTCATCATGTATTTATTCTGAAATAAATCTATATGTTGGTTTTGTTGGTAAATAAAACTTTTTAATTTTTATATATTTTATAAACTTAAGTAAAATGTTAGTACAACTATGCTAACAACCACTACACAGTGCCTATACCACGTATAGTAAAGTGCAACCTCGCGTTTGAACGGTTAGAACAATGTTCGATCAGTGTTGGGACTTCATATTTCAAACGCACGGTTGCACTTTACTGAAAAAATACTTATTTGTTTACAAAAATCATGATACCTATAGAAAACTCTCACGAATGAGCGGGCTCTCCACTTTATCCCATTAAAAATGGTGAAATATTTAAAAAGACATCCTTAAAAATGATAACTTGGTCGCGCTTTATTCTCCCAACACAGATCTTAAAAAGTCATGTGGTATAGGCACCGTGTACTAGTCTACAACTTTATTTATAAATGCAGTACATTTAAGATCAGAAAATAATAATGCTACAATTTACTAAATATGAAGAAGTGAAACTCCAGAAGCTGCAGCAGTATTGCAGTTTTATCATACACACCTCTGTGGTCCTTTATTTATGGCAAGGAACCAATTGCCAAAACGGTACAGTACGGCACAAAACGAAACAACATATACACATAGTAGAATAAAGCTGGGGTCACCGCCTTGGAACGGTCAATGCTAAGCATTGGGGGTTTAAACCAGTTAATGAGCGCTCAACCTCACACTTGGCCCAGCAATATTCATGATACATATAAGTGTAAATAAAATTTAACCTCATAGCATTGCAACTCAAATTAAACAGTAATAAAAGGGAATTAAAACGCATTCAATTTAATTACTATTTTATTACTCAATGGTTGAAAGGAGACCAGAGCAACAGAGTTACAACTTTTTGAGGCACGATGAAATGAAATTACTAACACGCATCAACTACATCCCTTCTTTATACAAAAAAAGATTTCAGAATATAGCATCATATAGTTAATATTTCAGATCATCATCGCGCACCTACAGGAAGAAGCAGCAATATTGGGTGTAAAAGATCCAAATTACCTACTAGATTGTTTATGTGACTAATTCGAAATAAATAAAACGAAGCTTTAAAATAAATTGATCAAGAAACTACCATCAGAGAAAAAATAATTATGAATAAAGTTGACCGATATAAACTGGAGTACATGTACCTATCATGTAGCTAAAACAGTGTCGGTTGTTCGTATCGATGACGTATTTAGGAGGAAAGACACGATGACGTCACCAGTAACAAAATTAAGCATTATTAAAGGGACTGTACTAAATAATCGAATTATCAACGAAATTAAATATTTTTAAAGTGACTGTACTGTATACTAGACTTACTAATAAAACCAGCTATGCTTATCAAACAATATAGAAGCAAACATATAAAATTGTCATTACATTAATTATCCCAAATTTTAAGAGAAAAAAGATATAGTGAATCAAAAACTAACAAGCATGTGTTTTTTAGTACATCAGTATCATATCCCTTTGATAAAAAGGAGCTAATTAAATTAAAAAGTGTATTACTAGCATTTGCTTTAAGATATTTACATTTGCGAACACGCTTCAAAACATCTCCATAAAATGATGGTTGTGAAATTCCATTAGTTAAATGCCATTTTAAAGGAACATTATATTTTGAAATTAAATCACTATATTTAGAGTGAAATTTAGCGAATTTACGCCAAAGGTTATGATACAAAAAACCTTGTTTTAACAATTTCTTAGTTAATAAACGATTACGATCATTAAAATCTTTAACACAAGAACATGCTCTAGCGTATCGTACCAACTGCGAAATGTAAATACCATAGGAAGGACCTTTAGGGATGTTACCATCTAGGAAAGGAAAATTCACAATTTCAAAGTTAAAGTCGTCCCGTTTGTCGTATAAACTTGTTTTTATCATATTATTATTAATAGTTAGATGTAAGTCTAAAAATGCAGCATCTATATTTGATTGACACGATTTATTTAAGACTAGTTCTTTTGGATAGATATTGTGAATAAATTGTTCAAAGTATGGATTATCTAAGTTCAGTATGTCATCAATGTATCTACTTGTTAGGTTAAAACGTTGAATCAAATCTAGTTGTTTAGTTTTTGATAATTCTAACATAAAATCCCTTTCATAACAATATAAAAATAGATCAGCAATAAGCAGGGCACAATTAGTACCCATAGGAACACCGATAATTTGTTGAAATATTTTACCATTAAACTCAACAAACAAGTTATCCAGAAGAAAAGTAAGTGCTTCACAAAAGTCAAGACAAGTCCAGATGATGTATTTATCCAATATCTGATTAGTAAAAAAAGATATTTTAGAGATTAAAGCAAGATAAGAACACTTCTCTCTTGCAAATGTTTTTTCAATCAGTGAAATGAGTTTGGATTTTATTAAAATGTGAGGAAGCGTTGTATATAGTGTAGAAAAATCATAAGTACTTACTTGTGACACCTTATATTTTCTAATTTTAATTTTATCAATAACTTCTAAGGCGTTTTTTATTGACCAAAATAAGTTTATATTACTATTTTCATAAACTGTATTACAAAATTTGGCTATATGATATCTAATAGCACTCAAGGCGGATGTTAGGTACACTGATAATTGCTTGGTGGTACAACACACTGAATTAGCGATAAAACAACTTTTATATGGCGTTTTATGTAATTTAGGTATCCAGTAAAGTGATGGCAATTTCTTGTTAGCAATATTTACGTTAATATTTAGATTTATGCACTTTGCAACATGGTCGGAAATAATTTCATTAGGCTGCTTATTGTATTCACAATATGATGTTGTTTGTGAAAGTTCTTGTGAAATCGTGTGAACATAAAACACTCGTCATATTATTATAGCATTATAAGCCGCTTTATCTGCAGGAACTATAACGAATTTAGATCGTAAGTCCTTCAGAGATTTACAGAGACCTTGTTTATTAAATTTAGGTAAATGTGGTAAGGCTAAAGGATTTTTATTATAAAAAGATATCTTATTAATGGCCATAAATAATACCTTGGTTTTCCATTCATTGAGTGCAGTAATTTCTGCATTTTCTTTCTTACACCATTTTGTACAATATTCCTGTAAAGATGTTTCAATTTCCTCAACGCAGTTATCAAAATCGATTGGAATAGGAAGTCTATACTTTGGGCCTCTGCGCAGTAATTTTTTTAGGTTTTTATTTTGAATAAAATTAAGATCGCCAGTAATAACATGACCTACTGGACTATATATATATTTTGAACTAGAACAATCACATGATGAAGGACAATTTTCTATTACATTATTATCTGTGGTAATAGCATTATAATTAAACACGATACTTCTAACAGGTTTACTATATTTATAGCAAATAAGTGGTGATTCAGTATTGCGGAAATAAGGGGGTATCAACCGACGCACATTTTTATCATTGAATATTTTAGGAAGGTCAATTAAATCAAGACCTTTGTTACAAAACTCAATTTTTATACGATTTCTTGTTTTGTTATGTGCACTTTCAATGAAAGGTTTTAGATAATAGTCAGTGTAAGATTCAATAATACAAGCACATTCATACAGTGGGTCAGATTGAAGTAAAATAAATT
The DNA here is from genome assembly GCA_007657795.1 of Dreissena rostriformis. Taxonomy (NCBI): domain Eukaryota; kingdom Metazoa; phylum Mollusca; class Bivalvia; order Myida; family Dreissenidae; genus Dreissena; species Dreissena rostriformis. The sequence continues at coordinate 395,199 of VMBQ01000136.1, forward strand.
TACATTCTTTATCGATATGCGTCAAAGAAGAAACAGAAAGAGAGCAAAGTGCACTAAGTAATTTATGTTTACCCCCATTTTGTAATAACGTATAACAGTCATTTAAAGAAAGCAGCCTTTTAAATTTACGTCTTAAGTTACCATTTTTCCTTTTGCCATGTGAACGTTTATTTCTTAAACGTTTACTGAAAAGAGAAAAGGAATTTATAAATTTATTTTTAGAAATATTCCCGACATTTAATATATTATCATTCAATCCAAGTGGGTAAGCTGTTTGTAAACGTTTGATCCATTCAAGTTCCGATACGCACCTTGCTTTAAATTGGTACTGATTTGAAGTACCATTATCAAAAATTAGTTGTTCAACAGGTTGAATAGAAATATTTGTTACGCTATGACCAGTTTTATTAAAGTGTTGGTAAATAAAATTGTAAAATTTATTATTATTTTTAATTTTATAGAAATGCTCTCTAAAACGTGTTTTAAGTGATCTACCAGTCTGCCCAACGTATTGTGCACCACAATAAGGTACGTTTCAAGTAACCACATACACTACATGTATAGAATTTCATGAAACATCTGATTTAATGTTAACTGTAAATTTGCGGTTATTAACAGATGATAGAATAAATGAGGACCTATTTAAATACTTGCAACATAAACACTTCCTGGAGTTGCACTTTTTTATTGTAGGATACCGACTGCACGGAGCTTCATTACGACACGAATTAGAAACTTGTTGCCTAGAATCTCCAATACAAGATGCTCGAAGTAAACTAATTTTGACTGTAGGCTTAGAAAAAAGTAATTGTCTATAATTAAAAGGCAAATGAATACTACGTGCAATCGGAATTCTCAATGGGGAGAGAACAACTTTAGGTTTTTTTGTAATTAATCTGTCCATAGTTTTATATATTGTTGAAACCACCAATCTTGCAATTACATTAATATACATTGCCGTTACATATAAGGGTAAAAGGCAGCTTGTCATTTAATGGTCTGTAAATATTCCGCATTACCTGCAGAACTCACAATTGATGAATATACAAGTAAGCATTATAAATACAGAGAATGTACAGGAATCTAAGTATAAGAAAGGTCTTAAACAAGGTTTCCAAACATAATAAAAATAACAATACTGCTACAAGCCTCTGAAGGCTGAAAATATAACAACATTAAAGAAGTGTATGGGGATACAAGTTACTGCATCCACGCAGCAAGTTCAACACAATTAAGCTCAAACATAATTCCACCATGTTTTCACAGAAACACATTTTCAATAAAAAGACTTTAGGTCCCATGCAATTACCTACCCCAGTAGATGTGGTTCTATATAAATGATTATTTAATAAATCATAAAACCAAATAATAAATAAAGAACATGCTGAGAAATTTAGATACAACAAGGGCAGGGATGCCCCCACATTTCACTTTCATCTCAAAACTCGGCTTTTGTCACAACAAGCTGTTAATGGCCAAATTCAACTTTTGACATTTAAGTATTATATATACCTTGACCTTTGAGGTAATTAGACACTTGATACATGAAACACTCAGTCTCCTCATGGTAGTCATATGTAGTCAGTTATTTCAAAATAGAATGAATATATGCCCAATTTTGGGGGGCATAAACATGGCAAAGTTATAGTCTGGACAAGCTGTTTTATAGCCAAATTTGACCTTTGAACTCTTAAGTGAGACCTTGACCCTTGAGGTAGGTAACCAAGTGAAACACGTGACACATTGTCTTATTATGGATTGCTGTTGTGCAAAGTTATTGTTAAATCCATCAATATATGGTAAAGTTATAGCATAGACAGGAATTGTTAAGCTGTTTTAGGTCCAAATTTGATGTTTGACCTCTAAGTATGCCCTCGACAATTAAATTAGGCAGGCAGGTGTTACAGGTGACTTGCAATGTTATGATGGTTAATATCTTTGCATTTTATTTAAAAATCCATCACTATATGCCTAAGTTATGGCTGATAAAAGAATGTTCAAGTTGTTTTATGTCCGAGTTTGACCTTTGACCTCTAAATGTGACCTTGAACTTTGAGCTAGGGAAACAGTTGTTTCACCAGACACATCATCTTATGATGTTGGACATTTGAGGCTAGTAAATTCAAAATCCAGCAATACATAGCAAAGTTATTACTGAGACAAAAGTTTTCATGCTGTTTTTGGCCACATTTGATTTTGATCTCTAAGTGTGCCATTTACCTTTAAGGTAGGGAGACAGTTGTAACAAGTGACGCATTGTCTTATGATGGTTTACGTTTGTGGCTAGATATTTCAAAAATCAGTTAATATGGCAAAGTAATGGCTAGACAGGAAACTTCTCACAAACGGAAAGACGGACTGACTGACAGTCAGACAAGTAGACAGACTAACTGCTTTATGCCGCCTTCTACGAAGGTTGGGAATATAAACATGTTTTTTCTTCCAAAGAATAATATACACCGTAAATAATATTCAATAAAATGTAAATGATTTTTCTTAAGATAAGAAAACAAGAAGAGGAAAATATCAAATAGATCACAGGACTACCACAGCAAAAGAGAATGGAAAACCACTATTACAACGGCAACCACTCCAGAAGTGAACTATGCAAGTAGAAGTCTATAATATCATGCTTGTTATTGCAACATACCTTCTTCTAATTGCTCTAAGCAGCCATGGATGTTAAAAAAGCATGCTTTGTGAAAAGTTCAATATAACAAATAATAATGATAATTCGAGCATTAATTCATTATGAAGCAATGTTTCACTAAATGCAATAATTATCCTCTAGAAATAAACACAATGCCAAACATTTCATTTATTAAACGTTAGTCACTTTTCAACCGAAGGTAAAAAATAGCTTGCTACTTGTATAGGTAATAGCGTCATCTATTTAATCTACAGTTTCAGTATAATTATAAATATTTTTCCAATTTCCATTGTCTGCGTTGTTTTTTATGTGTGCATTATTTGATGAAATAGGACTTAATGTTTGTTGAAACAGTTCAGTTAAACTGATTGAAGACGGCATTTTGTAAAGTTGACATCAAAGCTAAGGTTTTTTCAAATATTGAAATTTTGGCTGCAGCCAAATATATTACTGTATATTTTTTTATTTTTGTTTACATGAAACTTTGTGGATTCATAAAATATAGCATTTTCATCTGATCTCAAATTGTTTGATTTTTTTTATAATGTCTTATATTAGACTTTGGACTTAAAAGTTTATTTGACATTTGATATCATGGTTGTGAGAACAAATGAAAATCCCCCAAAAATAGTTGCGTCAAATAATTTTGATTTCACAGTATATCTGTCCCGTGCAACGGTGTAACGGCCTTGGTGCCAGGCAATTTGTTCCTATCTATAGTATCAATATGTAGTTTTGGATTACATTAAATGGCCCTCTAGTCAATCATTGCCCAATATTACTGTGTTAGTCTCACCTCTTCCTACAGAGATGTCCCTTCACATGTGCCTGTATCTTGATGACGCTGGCCCGCCTCTCTAGGAACTGTCTGCGTACCACATGGCCCTTGTAATGCTTCTGAATGCACACGACAGCCTCTCGTAAGGTCTCCACGTAGCGCCGTGACAAGTATGTACGCATGTGTTTCTGCAAGGAATAGGCATTTTGTATAACTTTGGTTTTGAACGATGTTTTAAAATAAAAGCGATTTTTTGCTCTTGTTTGGATAAAAGGTTTGTTTATGCATGCATATAAACTTATTATGATTACAGAAATACATTTTAATCAAAATGATGAGAATGTCAATGAAGTTTTAATTTTATAAAATGTCGCAACTTCAAACAACAATAGGTTTTTTTTAATCTGATTTTTGCAATTTGTTCAACAACCCCAAATTTTTACTAATAACTGTTTACTGTGGTAAACAAATTTCAGAAAGGTTGGTAAACAAATTTCAGCATTGATCAATTGGTCAATTAAAACCGCGTAAATTCACAGAAAAATCACCCCCCTGATAAATATTGAGCCTATATATACAGTCTGTGTTACTTCAAAGCTCAATATCACTACCATTATAATTATCAAGTTCATTCAAATAATTTGTATGCTTCAAGCAATGTTATATACTAGAACTGTGATTGGCGAGACCAAATGACTAAGGTGGTTTCAATGATGTCATAGTGGCATAAAAATGCCAAAGTGATCCCAGCAGTCCAATATAATTTAGAGGCCATGGGCTCTTATTCATAATGCTCATAAGAGAAGTCTTAACTTCGATTCTCACCTGTATAGTGATGGCACTTGCTCTCATCTGCAGGTAATTCTTGCGTTCCCAGCGCGCCTTGGCCCAGCGCTGCAGGAAGACCACTCTCTTCATGATGGCGCGGTGAAGGCACTCGTCTATGTACAGCTTCTCTGTCTCTCGCAGGAACACCTGAATTAAAGACGAAGCAAGAATGCATTAAGATATGAGCCTGGCTCTGTGAAGATTTTTAATGCATGTGCGTAAAATGTTGTCCCAGATTAGCCTGTGCAGTCCGCACAGGCTAATCATGGACGACACTTTCCGCATAAACAGGATTTTCGATAAGAAGAGACTTCTTTAAAATAAAAATACCATACAAGCGGAAAGTGACGTCCCTGATTAGCCTGTGCGGACTGCACAGGCTAATCTGGGACAACACTTTACGCACATGAATTTAACCCCCTTTTCAGAGAGCAGGGCTCATATTTATTTTGTTGACATTTTTAGATCTTGAACTGTGATCTAACCTTGGAGTATAACAGCAATTTGTATTCTGTGGAGCTTTAGAACATGTGCCAAGTTTATTTTGGTAGATAAACATCAGTTAAAAAGGGCTACAGTCACAACAAGATGAATCAACAAATAACAAAAACAAGAGATGTGTTTGCCAGAAACACAATGCCCCCTACTGCGCCGCTTTGATTTTTTTTTTTTTACCTTTGACATTGAAGGATGTGACCTTGACCTTTCACCGCTCAAAATGTGCAGCTCCATGAGATACACATGCATGCCAAATATCAAGTTGCTATGATCAATATTGCAAAATTTATGACCATTTTTCGAAACCTCATCAACGCAAGTGTGACGGAATTTCAGAAGGACAGACGGACAGTGCGATCACTATATGCCACCCTACCGGGGGCATAAAAATGAATAATATGAAGGGAAGTGTAAATGAAATAAAAGAAAGTGCTTTGGTTAGATGTCTTTGAAATTCATGAGATTAAACAAATGCAAAACAAGGGCTGTTTGTAAAACATGCATCCCCCCTATATGGGCTGTCAGTTGTAGTTGCAGCCATTGTGTGAATATGTTTTTTGTCACTGTGGTGGTGGTGGTGGTGGTGGTGGTGGTGGTGGTGGTGGTGGTGGTGGTGGTGGTGGTGGTGGTGGTGGTGGTGGTGGTGGTGGTGGTGGTGGTGGTGGTGGTGGTGGTGGTGGTGGTGGTGGTGGTGGTGGTGGTGGTGGTGGTGGTGGTGGTGGTGGTGGTGGTGGTGGTGGTGGTGGTGGTGGTGGTGGTGGTGGTGGTGGTGGTGGTGGTGGTGGTGGTGGTGGTGGTGGTGGTGGTGGTGGTGGTGGTGGTGGTGGTGGTGGTGGTGGTGGTGGTGGTGGTGGTGGTGGTGGTGGTGGTGGTG
>VMBQ01000136.1:404645-414903 GCA_007657795.1 Dreissena rostriformis
AGTCAAGGTCACAGGGGTCAAAATTTGTGTGCGTATGGAAAGGCCTTGTCCATATACACATGCATACCAAATATGAAGGTTATATCTCAAGGGACATAGAAGTTATGAGCATTTTTCGAAACCTAAACGCAAAGTGTGACGGAATTTCAGAAGGACAGACAGACTATATGCCACCCTACCAGGGGCATAAAAATAAAAAGATATTTGGTATTCAAGGTCATATATTACAACGAAGTAAGTGACACAACATCCCCTCTCTGTGAATTTAAAGGGACCTTACCTTGGTTATACCAATCTGGTAGTTGTCTTTGTTCATGTGCATGTTGTCCAGGAAAGTAGCCACATCCCGCTGGTCACTCCGTAAACCTTTCGGCAGTATTATCTTGTACATTTGCACAAACTCCTGTCAGCAAGAAAAGATTTCGGTTTAAGAGACTTGTTAATCATATTAAAATATTAATACAAGAAACATGGCAACACCACAAAACCAGGTATACACCGTTTTAATTATCAATTTAAAATCAATTTACAATTAAAATAATTGTGCTATCCCAAGCAAGGTCTGCAAGTAAGCTACCTAAACACAAAATATCAGTGGATACCTCTATCCAAAGTGAAGTGCAAACATAAGTAAATAATCGGAAAAAACACACTTTGCTGTTTTTCTCATTTTAGTTACAGTGACCTTAACTTTGTGTGACTGTTTCCCAAAGCAACTCCAAGCTAGGGCTTCATCATAATAAATACATACAAAAAAATGTTAACGCATTATATCCCTCCCTACTCAAGTTATTTAGTGAAAAAAGTTTTTCTATTTTAAGCAACAATGACCTTGACCTTGAACTGACCTACCCAAATAAAATACCAAAATCTAGGTCTCCATGCAAGCTTGCAATATCAAAAGTTTCATCAAGATTTGCTAAATAATGGTAACTAACATTATTGACCACCTATCATGTTTTTGAAGGGACTTGTTCACAGCTTGGTAAAATAACAATTTTCAAAATAATTGTCTTACATTACAACAAGCAAATTCGTTGAATTGATATCCCCCGCAAATTTCCAAAAAATATGACAGACAGAATGACGGATGGACAACGGCAATTCTTTATCCCTCCGCCTTTGGAGGGGAATAAAAAGAATGTATACATTATGTTTAAACAAGCGAAAAAAACACTCCTATCCAAGAAAAATGTTACAAATATTACTTCATTAATATATAATTGTCATTTGAAATCGGTAAAATAGTAGAGTTTGTTACACTTTTCCTCAATAATTTGGAAAATATGTGTACCACTAAAAAAAGTTTATAATTTGCTGATAAATATTTAAGACAGCATCCTTTTTAATTGCTGCTGTAACTAGTTAAGACTATTCAAAACAGTATAGATTTGTAAACATATATGAAATTTTTAAAAATACAAAAAACTGTGAACAAGTCCTTTTAGTAAGAGAAGGGCACAAATGGCAAGTGAAATGTTAAACGATTGTAGGAATGAAGATGCCCAATCCTCTCTCAAGCTGCAGCTCATTCTGTAGTGGGTCAATGAAACCAATGACAACAATACAATCTACACATTTAGTTTGTAAGTATGTTTGAAAGTAAGTGTCTCATAAAATCAACAAAACACCCGCAGGCTATGATCACCTCAAATGTGAGTCGATAGTTGTAGCCGGACTGTCGGATCCTAACGGTGGCCAACATGCCTGTGTAGCGCAGCTGTCGCAGGACCAGCACGTCATCAAACCGGCATGGCAGTTTCTCTGCATTTGACTTGATACATCGGATGAAGAATGGGTTGGCCTGATTCAGGGCATACATCAACCGGGACAGCGACCACTGTTGAAATGTAACAGAAATAGACCATTGTATTTGTTATTGAGGAATTATCCTGGAAGACTGTAGACTTGAACTGTAAATACTTACGACATACATACATATTCTGTTTCGCCATTTAAGACGTTGAATTTGTTCTGAAAATTGTTATTCCATTTGAATATGTATGTATGTAATACATATTTACAAGTAACAAATGCAAGATAACATACAATCACAATCTAGCTGCGTAAAGCAAAAATGGGTTTAGTGCCACATGTGTCCAGACCAGTGTGCGCATATGCCATCACAAAATATTTGCCTGACCTATAAGTGGACAAGGTAGATCCATCTCCGCAGTCTTCTCTGGAGCTAACCTGGACGCATGTGGCATAAGACATATTTGTTCGCACAATGCGGCTCAATTTATCAAAAATAACTAAAGCAATCACTACAGAAGAATTGAACGTGGCTTTGACACTACACAGCCATAGTATGGTCACATGTCGTCACAATAGACTACCTTGAGCACTTCGTGCAAGGGGAGCAAAAAAAAGAGAGACCAAAACATTAGTGGTGATTTCATTGGGGTTAACAGTTAAAACCTATTTATTTTAGCTTGATTGCATCTACAGCTTAAGGGTTATTGAGATATTCTTGAAGAAGATCTTGACAATGTTCCCCAAGTGGGTATCGAACCCATGACCTGCTTATCGCTAGGGGAAACCATATTCACTACAAAAACGCGAACATAGGGTTTTTAGATGACTAGTGTCAGCCTCGTTTTTGAGAAACCATGCTTTATGCATGTGCGTAAATTGTTGTCCCAAATTAGCCTGTGCCGGCCGCACAGGCTAATCAAGGACAACACTTTCCGTTTTAATGGTATTTTTTGTTCAAAGGAAGTCTCTTCTAGCAAAAATCCAGTTTAGGCGGAAGTGTCATCCCTGATTAGTCTGTGCGGACTGCACAGGCTAATCTAGGAAGACACTTAATGCATATGCATTAAACCTAGTTTTCCCAGAACGTAGCTCAGTGTTGTCTCCATACCTGAAACTGCTGTCCTACGCTGGGAGGTTTCTGCTTGGTGTTACCCTTGCCCCCGATGTAAATGGTCCGCTGAGCGATTGCCTTCAGGGTCTTGATGTCCGAGAACATCTACAACAACAACAACATGGGCATGTCATGGAAGTAATTCAATAGGTTAATTAAGAATAAGTAAAGTACATATGCTACAAATGTCAAGCAAATAGATATACTTGTCAGACTAAAGTAAATGTCAGACATAAGGCTAAATTATATTCAATCCCAGTTAAAATTCCTACACTCGAACCAATATATTGATTTAAGATTTTAACATTTCTTCATTTAATAATATCTGTGAACAACAAATCATGGCAGAATGAAACCCTCGATTGTCTTTGCTTTTAAGGTTAATTTCAAATTCTATTCTCTTTTTTTACTTTTGCATAGGAGAAACTTAATTCTATAAAATCACAACAAACAGGGGTTAAAACTAATACCTTCCATATTTAATAACTGAAGACATAGATACACTTACAGTTTGAGGTCTTGACTTGGGCTTGAATGACTTGCTCTTCCTGCAAAGTAAATGTGTACCCAAACTGCAATGTTTACACTCTACACGTGACCTGTATGTTTTCAACCCTTTGCATGCTGGGAAATTTGTCGTCTGCTAAAATGTCGTCTGCTGAATTTCTAAAATCATCATTTTCTTCACTTTTTTCAAAGAATACCATCAGAATAGCAAACAGTTTGGATCCTGATGAGACGCCACGTTTTGTGGCGTCTCATCTGGATCCAAACTGTTTGCAAAGGCCTTCAAAATTCGGTTCCAGCGCTCAAAGGGTTAATGAGCCTCGCTCTGGTAAAACCGGGATTAATGCATGTGCCTTATGTGCCTGAGCCTTTGCAAGGCAACATATTGTCTTCTGTTTCAAATGATAATTTATGTCATGCAGAAACATGGAAATATGTTGCAACCCTGTTGATGTTTTAAAAATGAGCCTCGCTCTGTGAAAAGGGGGTTTAATGCATGTGCGTAAAGTGTCGTCCCAGATTAGCCTGTGCAGTCCACACAGGCTTATCAGGGACGACACTTTCCGCCTTAACTTGATTTTTGCTAAGAAGAGCCTTCATTTAAACACAAAATACCATAAGAGCCTAAAGTGTCATCCCTGATTAGCCTGTCCTTCTGCACAGGCTGATCTGGGACGACACTTTACAAACATGCATCAAATCCCTTTATCACAGAGTGAAGCCCAAATAAAATACACTGCATATTTTACAGGCACACAGACAAGATTCTGCAGTCTGAGGTGAATACACAAAGAAACTAATATGATCGTCACAGAAAAAGTAAAATAAAGCAAATTATTATATTACAATATTATTACATTAAAGATCATATACATGTCAAATTAAATTGGTCAATACAAGAACACAAAGACATAGGAGCCACAATGAGTACAAATTAATCAAGCACAAGCAATAACAATGCAAAGAAATATGTTGTAACGAGATGAAAACATTCTGCCAACAGCATTCAGCATAAGAAATGCTAAAGAGTGCAGGCTCACAAGTCAAATGCACATTTAAATCATGCTTCCAGAATTCAGACTTCAATTTAAGGATTTGACTAAAACTAATGAGGCCCATAAGATTAAGGATTGCAATGTTCATGTTGGACAGGCTCATAACTTTACTTTTGAACTATATATCTGATACTTTTATCTTAAAATGTTCAAATACTCACTTTTTCTTATCTACGTTTCAAGAACAAAGTATAAAACTAGAGTACCTTACATGAAAATATTAAGCAAATATTACATTTTACAATCTTTTTTTCCTTTTTTTGCTTTAAAAACCTCTACAGCTATATATTAACTGTAAACTTCCTGTGTTATTCTTTAAAAACACCCAAGATGCATCCCCTCTATCTGGGAGTGCAATAGTTTGACAGTGGTCTACGACAAGGACGTACATCATCACGCGGTTAGCTCGCCTCATGACCTTGACCTCGTCCTCAGACAGATAGGGGTCCACGGGGCTGCTTAGGCCCCCAGAGTGACGCTTGGGCCTCAAAAACGTTGCCCCGTCATCCGTGTTGTCAAAACAGAAGGTATCATCAGCAAAGCCCCCGTGTCGTGCATCATGCAAGGGGGTGTGCTGTGGGGATTTGCGCTGGGCAGGTCGCAAGGGGGAGAGGTGAGTTGAGCTATAAATACAGACGATGTCACAACATGTAGGCATAAGCTGAACACTCCATATTTTATCAAGTTAGATTAAGACATGAAATTTAGAATAGGCATGCTAGGTTCTTATATTTTCATTTATTTTGATGGGCCAAATAATTCTATCCATTCCGTAAAAAAGTTCTACTTCTTAAACTACAGTTTAGTCTCCTACACAGTATAGATAAGTTGATTCACATTTACTGCAATGTGTTAGAAAAGTTCAGATATTATTTAAGGTATTTTGTAAATTTCAACTGTTCTATTTTCTATCAAAATCATTGCATCTTTCATAGTTTTTAATTTTTGCATGTTGTTGTTGATGTTCATTTTTTGTACAAAATATTATTTATTTATTTTAAAAAAAAAATTCCTATCAGTTGCAATGGCGACCAGAGTATAGCTTATTAATGAATGATTTTTAGAAATTTGGAGTTGAAATGTTGCTCATAGTGTTCACTAAAAACTATGTTAAGCTCCCATTTTTGTTTTGTTATATGCAACGCAGCAGAATCATTTATATTAACTTCAAAGAGAACCACCTTAAGTTCATCCTAACTAATTTCGACCAAATTCAGCTCAGTGATTTAGGAGATGTTTTTCAAGATTTCCTCTTTCAAAAACTTCATATTATAGCTCCACTGACCTACTTTTGCAACAGAGTTTAACACTTTATACAACTTCTGCAGAGGACTGACCAAGGATTCCTGTGAAGTTTTATCGAAAATGGCCATGTAATTTATGAGATAATTTTAATAAATTATGGACGGACAATAGACAAAGGCTGGTAAAAAAGAAAAGTCTGAATACAGAGCGATCCATGCTAAAAGACCAAAAGAAACAAACCATGCACATAAGAGAATGTAAGAACAAAATGCAACATTCTGTCTATAAAGAATATATATTCTGTGTATTTCCTAAGCTCTTAAGGGGATTCTACCCCTATAATAATAACTTATTTTAATTCTTCTGTAAGAAATTTGAATTGAGTTTTAGTTCTATAACACTAGACCTGAGAGGAAGAAATTATCATCAATTAACAGAATATGTGACAACAAATATAGCTTCTAGGAACATTGTTTTGAAGATGACACATGTTAATAGGTAAATAATTACACATTCAGATAACATCTACATTATAGGAGCTGCAGCATGTAAAAATGGGTCTTATGCAAACAGCGCAGACCCAGATGAGACGCCGCATCATGCGGCGTCTCATCTGGGTCTACGCTGTTTGCCCATAAGCATTCAGTGAAGCTCCAGACCAGCCTGGGCAATTGCACAGTCTGGTCCAGGGGTTTTTTTCCTTCTGAAAGACCCGCCGAATTTCGCCCCTTTCCCCTAGATATTTTTTTTCCCCTCTGACAGAAATTTTTCCCCCAAAAATGATTTTCCCCTAAAAAAAAAAAAAAAAAAAATTTTTTAACCTTTAAATACATAAGTTAACCTGATCCAGTGTAGAAAATACAAAATATTGCATAATTAAATTATCTGTTGCCTTGAATTTGTTTTAAAAACAGTAAAATATGTTAAAGTGATTATTTAAGACTTTCCTTATTTTCCCCAAAATCCGGCGTTTCGCGTGATTTCCCCCCCAAATTCTGACTTTTCGCGCTATTTTTTTCCCCTCAAAAAAGGCCAGGCCCTTTCCCCAAAATCAGATAAAAACCCCTGTGGTCAGGGGCTACTCTTTCTGCTATAAAGTCACGCAAGGTTTCGTGGTCCAATGAGCGGACTGGGTAGCTCAAAACAAAACTGAGCGATTGCGCAGAATGGTGTAGAGCTACACTGGTGGTATATTGCATAAGACACATTTTCGCACATCGCGGCTCATATCTGAGAACAATAATCTTTTAACTCATGGAAGTGGTTGATGCAAAACAGTACTAAGAACATATGTCAAACTGAGAGAATGCTCAACAATATGAAACGTCATTTGCAAAAACTTGGTCAGTAGCACACAACATTACTATCAAAACTTCCACGCAACTTACTGAATTCTCTTGATTAAGGAAATTGTTTGTGCACATGTGTAGAAACTTAAAATAAAACAAAAAACGATGCTGACAATATCGATTACAACTATGATGGTCTGTTACAATAACATTAAGCTGTTGTACCTTAACAGATAGCAACGGTACAATAAAACCTTTACCAGAACAATATTAACTGAGTATTAAAAATAAGTCTAGCGCATTAAAAAGTGTAATTTGAAAGTTATAAAATAATCATGTTAAGAAACACTTAAAACGAGAGTTACAAAACAAAATCGCCATCAGAAAACTTGCAACAATTCTGTACAATTTACAGACACAAATTTTCTAATATAATTATAAATAATGTCAAGAAAGGACAAAAACATGCACTTTATGAATGTAATACATATGACTGCAACTTTTAATGTCTTTGAAGTTTATTTGTGTTATAGAGCAGCATTCTAGAATAAAGTGCGGTTGAGACAAAAACATGTACATGAAAACATAAAAAAAGGTGTGCTTTTGCAAAATGCTTGTCATCTTTTAGTGGTCATGAATGGGATTGCGGCTTGTTGGCATTTAAAGGGAGACAAACATTCTTACCTCAGAACATGACTAGATTCAAGATCTGGATTTTCATGGTAGTCTCCCTTTGCATGCGATCTTTTCTGAAGCACTGCTTCGTCTGGTCCTGTGAACAAACAAACCTGAATAAGCATACTGATAATAATGTGGATCATTGTGCTTAAGAGAAAAAAACGCCACTATTGCCTACAAAATGTGCTGTTGATGATAGGCATGCTATGTTTTTTTTAATTTTTCACTTTGAAAGCCAAAGAATTATTATCATACAAACATATTTTCACTTTTCTTCCATGGGGAAGTACAGAAATGAGTTTTACTTAATTCTTTTTCTGTGGTTTATAGGGAAATATCAGTGATTTAACTCTGCTTACTCACTGTTTAAAACAATAAAATAATGTTATGACGTTAATATAACGTAAAAGCTCAATTCTCCATTTTCACCTTTAAAATTACTAATAAAATGCAGGAAAATGTATTAAATAAAAATCAGATTTGTTACTTTTTCGGCTGATTATCTATTTTTATTCACTCGTGATCATAGAAATTAAAAAATTTCACCCATGGCTTTGCCACCTGTGAAATTATAAATTTCATCACTCCATTACCCAATTAAAATCCATAATCTCCCTAAACCAACAAATATCCTATAAATCATTAATATTTAAAAATGTTAACCTTCCCACATAAGACAGTGAAAAGTGAATTACAGGAAGCACATCCCCACATATAAGCAGCATCATGCAGTGCTCCAGCAAGGAGTTGAAAAGGGCAGGGGGGCTATTTTGTCAACAGGGCACTTCGAGCACACAGTTTTTTTTTAACTTTTCAGAGCGTGGTCGTATACGGAATGCTCCCTGTTGAATAATTTTTATATTATTAATAATTGTAAGAATATATTATTTCCTTAATTATTATACCATGCAAATAAAATGTCTACATGAGGAATAAATTAATAACAATGTAATAAGAGATTTATAAAATATAATATAAAAAAATTGTAAAAAGGCAAGAGGGCCTTGGAAGGGCAGGGCGGAGCTTTGGAAGGGCAGGACGGGGCGCTCTTCCATTTAGGCCAAGCTGGAGCACTGATCATGCAAAGATGGGTCTTATGTCATATGCTGCTGTGCAATCGCGTAGTCTAGTATAAAGTCCGGTATAAAGTCACACAAGGTTTCATGACAAGGCTACGCTGGCATCATTGGGCTGTAAGACCCATTTTTGCATGACGCAGCTCATATGGAGAGGATTTACAAGAAAGTATACTAAGAAAAGCACACACCCAACAGCTTCAATCAATGGAAATCACCAATACATAAACATGTGTAGAGTAAATGGCCATGCGAAACATGTCTCAAACCTAATGTACACAAACAAGCAGCACTGGCCTACACTGTGTGGGATACACTGATGTTCAACAAGAAGGCATATATTTGTTATTTTAAATACAATTAACACAAAGTTATTTGATTTTCATTTAGTTCTTGATAAAAGTATTAATAATCCATATTGACAAATCAAGACATCAACTTTTGTGTACATTAGGTTAAGTAAAATATTATAAAACATTATAGATATTTAATGGAAATCATATTGGTAGTTTATTAAAGAAGACCAGGAACGATATGAAGATAAATTGGTTTGTGAATGAATATTTTTTAAACATGTTTTCAATGAGAATATTCTCATAGCAGTCAATAACTTAAGCACGAAGCACAGCAACATTCAACTATACCTCCTCGTTTGCGGTATGTTTTGCCTGCTTTTACGAATGCAAACACGCTCTTGATGAGGGTTTTGATAATAGTCCATCTCAAAACTGCCACTGGATCCACACCTACACAAAAGAGAAGTAAGAAGTACCTTAATAAAGAAATTAGGNTCACGCACAAACGCAAGACTGCTACTCTTGAGATTGGCAACTATGTCTGTCCGTATTTGATCACTGTTCTTCTCTCTGAAATCCTGCAGAACATAATGGTTGCATAATTATATAAATAGTGAAAGGCAATCTAATAATAGTTGCAGGTCTACAATGAATACTGAAAGAAATCCTGCAGAATATTAGAGTTGTTGGCCTTCAATGATTTTACAAGATAAAAATCCTGTGGAAAATTATGGTTGTGCAATCTATATATGATTATAATTTTATAACTATATACATTTTCAGAAAGCTTAAGGCCCATTGTTTTTCTCAGCCCTTTCATTACTATTTTTCATTTGAATCCCGCAAAGGCGCAGTCCAAAATGACATGATTAATCCAAATGACCAATTCACATAATTTTATTAACAATGAGGTTAGTGATTCTGTTATGATTTAATTATTTGACTGTAAACCTTTTCTGTAAGAATATGAAATGAGCAAAAGTAAAAACAAATTAATATAATTAATAGTGGAAAAATAAAAGATATTTATATCAACTATCAAGAACATTACAGGGACATTGTTCAATTACCAGAAACATAAAATTTATAACAGTTACAAGAAAATTGAATCATAATGGAAGAAGTTTTACCTTGATCTGGTATTTCACCTTGCCAGCATAATGTACAACGGTGAATGCGAGTTCCTTCTTCTGTGGTTGTTCATAGTACACGTTACCCTTTGCATGGTGGTGATGGAACTTAT
>VMBQ01000136.1:418149-431802 GCA_007657795.1 Dreissena rostriformis
AACATGGCAGACCACAACGTTTACCTATCAAAACTAAACATGGCAGACCACAACGTTTACCTATCAAACTAAACATGGCAGACCACAACATTTTGCCTATCAAAACTTAACATGGCAGACCACAACGTTTACCTATCAAAACTAAACATGGCAGACCACAACGTTAACCTATCAAAACTTAACATGGCAGACCACAACGTTTACCTATCAAAACTAAACATTGCAGATCACAACGTTTACCTTTCAAAACTAAACATGGCAGACCACAATGTTTACCTTTCAAAACTAAACATGGCAGACAACAACGTTAACCTATCAAAACTAAACATTGCAGACCACAACGTTTACCTTTCAAAACTAAACATGGCAGACCACAACGTTTACCTTTCAAAAAATAAAACAAAACTCCTGTACATGCACATAGTTTGCATGCAAATAAATGACCAGGACCAAACAATTACTGCTATCTAGAGTCAATGTTTTTCATTTATAAACTTGCTATGTGAAGGACGGCAAAACCTAGGAGCCACACCCTGGAAAACAGGGCTTAAAGCATGTGTGTAAAGTGTTGTTCTAGATTAGCCTGTGGAGTCCGCACAGGCTAATCAGAGACAACATTTTCTGCATTTCTGGATTTTTTCTTTAAAGGAAGTCTCTTCTAAACGAAAATCCAGACTAGGCGGAAAGTGTTGTCCCTAATTAGCTGGTGCTGACAGCACAGGTTAATCTGGGATTACACTTTACTCACATGCATTTAGCCCCTTTTTTCCAAAGTGTGGCTCAATGAATATGAAGCAACACAACGGCAAGACTGATTGAAAGTATGTCACAAACTTAAATTATTTAAACAAACACTAGCAGTAACATATTAAAGTTAAGTGAAATCTGGGATACGGGACCAATGTGTTAATATTTTGTGTCCTGTTAAGAATTCAAACTAGAAGATACACACGTTATCAATGATACTGTCAATGTTGCGATCAAAGGGACATAGAAGAGGAATTCCACTCCATATGTAAATGTCCATGTTTCCTTCAAATAAGGTGAAAATATATAAAAACTGTTTACTATGTGAATCCATCAGTTTTTAAGGTCCATACTATATTGAACTTAACTTGTAAAATTAAAATTATAAATTGGTGTAAATATACAAAGGAAGCTGTAGCCGTAAGATATGCTATCACAAATTATAGTGTCAACAAATACTTGAGTAGTCCCTTACTGTCAGTGAAACTATATATTTTACTACGGTGATATAAAATCGTACTCCTTTCTAAAATATACTTTGTCTCAAATTGTTAGTTTACATTTTGTTATAACCCATACATTGTAATATATAGACACGTGACAATATTTTGTATTATATTTTGTGTATTTAAACGATTTACATTTTTATAAGTCTTAATAAACTGTCTGTTCTGTTTTGTTAACATTTGACTTCAAGTATACAATGCCTATATGAATTTTGCCATTTTGGGTAAAAAGATTTGAATGATACCAAATGCAGCATTGACAGTTTAAACCAACAACTCTTTGACAGAATTGCATGTAATAAAAGAGATCCCTAAAAATGAAAACCTCTATCAATTAAAGAGTGTGCATAAGCTTCAGAAGAACAGCGTATGAAAAAATGGGTCTTATGCCGTATGCAACCAGCATGAATCACGACCAGCCTGTGCATCCGCAGACTTTATAACAGACATGAAAGCCCCAGACCAGACTAAGGGACTGCAGAGGTTGAATGGAGCATCACTGACTGCATATGGCATAAAACCCATTTTTGCATGATGTGGGTCATATTGCCCTTGATCTGTGAATGTGAAATGTTTTATAATAAAATCCAACAACCCTTTGTCTCAACATTTTTTCTAACATTCCCCAGATGATGTCTGGTAAAAAAAAAGCTGTTAATGAACCTCACATGGGGCTTCATGTGTGTACCAAGTTTCATGATTACATCTTATGTACTGTTCGATTTATTGCAGGATTAGTCTTAATTCTAGAAAGACGGACAGTTGGGAGGGCAAACATGGCAAAATGCATAAGGATTCTTAGGAAAAAGGCATAGGTTGGCAATCAGAATAAATTCATACAGAAATATGATGTTTTTCAACATTTCAACTAAAAGGCAAATCATAATAAATATAAGGAAAATTGTAAACACAGATTTTACCAAGTAAACACATCCAAATTTACGTTGATTCATTATAAATAGCATTCATCAAGATAGGAAACTGCATGCTGAGCTATGGACGTGATATTTTTGGAGAAAGTTTCAGACTTTCAACTAAATTTATTCTTATTATTTTTAATCTATTTAATTCAATGACAGGAACAGACAGTTACAATATGCATGAAATAAGGAAGGGTTAAACTGCATACACGTCACATATATATCACACTTCACAGCATGAGACAAAGAGGAATGAGAAGGGAATGGGTAACTAAAGCATAGCAGGGATGACCGCACACAACAAACTCGATACCGTATGTCGAACTAAGTCATTCCTCTCAAAAGACATTGATATGTGATCCTCCTGGAGTAGGGAGAAAAACAAACAGTTGGCCTGGCTCCACAAATACAAACATTCTCAAGATAAATCTTATCTCAAGTCATAAAGCCATGAGGGGTTCTACTTTCCAGTGAATGTGGTCTTGACCCAAACAATCATTTTTCCTGGAGCAATCATTCAGATTAGCCTTTGCAGTCCACACAGGCTAATCTGGGAAAACACTATCGGCTGTTATAGAATTGCTAGTTTAAAGGAAGGCTCTTCTAAACGAAAATCCAGTTTAGGCAAAAAGTGTTGTATCTCATTAGATAGATACATTAGATAGTGTTGTATGCAAATATGGGACGACACTTTACTATTATGCAATTAGCCCAGTTTTCCCAGAACAAGGTTTATTTAAATCATGGTCATTGAAAACACAGTGCACAAGCAAACCAGTAGTGTGTAACAATACAACGTGTCTGGTCTTAATACACAAGGGTTTTCGATAAGCCTCAAATGGTTTGATGCTTGGTTGTTGGTTGGTTGGTATGGATATGTACTTCAACCACGCAAAACAATGTGGCTTTCAAGCAGGGCATGTGTGGTTCAGACCCTCAAACAATTAAACAATGCACTTCAACTAGGTCATAACAGAAGCTTTCTATGTGCAGTAGCATAGATACATTCAAGCTGGAAGACAACCTGGATGGGTTATTTCAAGCAGTTTGTTAAAAAAGGAGGATCAAATGCCCTGAAGCGCTCACATAAGACACAAAGAAACCTATGCACATATTGAGTTATTGAACCCAGACGATGAACTAAACTGTATTATCATAGTTACCCTGAACCACAAGACTATGATACCCTCTCATGAACTGGAAAATTCCTGACAATATTTGTTATATAGTTAGTATCCAAGTATACTATATCAAAGGACCCTTGCCTACCTGGTGTTCACTGTTGTGACGTTTAGCCAGCAGGGCTTGGTTCACCTTCAGAACGATCCAGTCAAACAACGCCCCATACAGACACTTGGCCATAGCATCTCGTATGGCCACAGCCTGAAATGTTATTATCAAATAACAACATACATGTATAAGCATTATTCACAATTTCATGGAGATAACTGAGGGTAACTACAAATACAATTCCAATTTTCAGTTGTTGGGGGGGGGACCAAAAAAAGAGTCATGCATGAGCATCGTTAATAGAAAAGAATGTATACAATTCAAACATCACAAAGTATTTTGCTGAAAATCCTTAAAACCAATCAAAACTCCAGTTAAGTACTACAAGACCTATCACTGGTCCCATCCCTACACAAACTGTCATATTATTACTGGTCCCCATTCCACTACAATTTAACATGTGATTTAACATGTGATATATCATTACCGGAACCTATTCCAGAACAACCCACATGTACATGACATATCACTTCTGGTTCATATTCCACTACAACCTACATGTTCCTGACATATCACTTCTGGTTCATATTCCACTACAACCTACATGTTCATGACATATCATTTCTGGCTCCTGTTCCACTACAACCTACATGTTCATGACATATCATTTCTGGCTCCTGTTCCACTACAACCTACATGTTCCTGTCTTATCACTGGTTCTCATTCCACTACAACCTACATTGTCCATCCTGTGGGTCATCACCACAGTTTCATCCCCGGCAACCGTCTTTTTCTGTGTGAGTGCCTCGACGAGTGTTTTCTCCTTGACCATGAGCAGACGTGACACGACAGCGATGGTCTCTGGGTTGGTGATGATCACGGACTCATCATGGTGCTGATCACCTTTCTGTATTTTCAATAACCACAAAACAGATTTATTATTGAATTTTTTTTCCCTATAGCTCTACTAGACATTTTCTACAAATTAAAAGATATCCTAACTCTATATATGAAGCCACACATTGAGCATGGGGCATTTGCATAACTGTTGTTTCAGAGATTAACCCTTTGCATGCTGGGTAATTTGTGGTCTGCTAAAATGTTGTCTGCTGAATTTCTAAAATTAGCATTTTCTTCGATTTTTTTTCTAAGACCACTGTCAGAATAGCAAACAGTTTGGATCCTGATGAGACGCCACATTTTGTGGCTTCTCATCTGGATCCAAACTGTTTGCAAAGGCCTTCAAAATCCGGTTCCAGCACTCAAAGGGATCAATTTAGCACAGAATGTAAGCCCTACATGGGTAGTTTTGAATCAAGCTTTCACAGATTCTCAGAATCACATTAGAAGGCTTGATCTATTTATTTGAATAATTTGTTTGTTTTACCTTTTTGCAACAGTATGAGATTTCTGGCTTCCTTGATCTAACGTATCTCAATGACTGTCATTTATGATATATTTATATGCATATAATCAATGCGTGTAAAGGCCATCTTGCAATTAAATGCAAAGAAAATGCCTTAAACAATATGCCAAAATGCTACAACTGATACCTTTTTAAACGTGACATTTCCAAGATGCAAAACAGCAGACAGAACACCAAAGATCCTGAAAAACATCACAAACAGATGAACAATAAGGCTGTAAAGTTGAGACACAAAGGAAAATTAAAGCCATAGGTATAATTTTGTAATGTTTCATTAAAGAACAGAAAGTCTTAGCGATGTCACGATATTATAAATCCCTTTATATTTCCCAATAAAATGTATACAAATTAATGGTTAAATAGCATAAAATACATAGAAAATATGTTTGTTTTCTGTGCAATTATTAGTTGGAAAGGGAGACAAATTACTAAGTTGATGGCAGAAGTTTTCATATGAATTGTCTCCCTGTCCAGTAGTGATATAACACATTATCACGCTGCCAACAAACCAATATTCTATATGGGCCTTGCTCTGGGAAAACCGGGCTTAATGAATGTGCCTAGTGTCATCCCAGATTAGCCTGTGAAGTGCCCATAGGCTAATCAGAGACAACACATTCCGCCTAAACTGGATTTTCGCTACAAACCGACTTCCTTTAAACAAAAAATACTATAAAAGCGGAAAGTGTTGTCCAGTGTTATAAGCCTGTGAGGACTGCACACGCTAATCTGGGATGACACTTCCCCGTTTTCCCAGAACGCAGCCCAAATATAAAGCATAATAATGTTCACCTTTTCTGTGTGAGCTGTGAGAAGCCCACAAGCTCCATGGAGTGTTTGAGGCGCTCAAACTCTGTCTTCTCATCCTCCTCCAGCACATCCTCGTTACCCTGGCAATAGAAAACAGGGCTAGCATTAATGGCGTAAAAGCATTGGGCTAGTATAAACTCGCAACATTAAAGGGGTAAAAACATGTCATTTTTGGAGTCAAATTATACAATGTTTTTCTAGGATTTGACCTGATGACAAAGATAAAAATACATGAAAATATCAACGTATATGTCAATGTTGTTAAGTGAAGTAACATGGAATTTGGGATTAATAAGTCACACATCTACCCCTAAGTGTTAGTATTAAAATAAGATTAAAGATGAAAGAGGAAATTGCAAATTATTTTAAGTAAAAGTATGTTTGGCTCTGAGATGAATCATGTTCTGAGTAATCAAGACAAATTTCAAAACAGCAGAGAATCACCTATAAACAATTCTTCTATTAACCTACACATGTTGCTATATATTCGTATGTTGCAATATGTGCATTACATTTATCTTAGCATTAAATCGAAGTTAAATACCTGATAATTTTTAATAGATTGAAAGCAACATGGAAGTGTATTTTAATGGATAAAGTCAAAGAAATCTTAATGAGTTTGCTGTGTATACAGATTGAGACCCATCATGTTAGTTGGCTGCAGAAGGTGAGATCATCAGACACTAGCCAATCAAGAAAGCTCATAGATTATCTTAGCCAGATTCAGAATAAAATAATTTAACATGATACCAAGGGTTCGATAAGCTCTCTGCTATAAAGTGTTTCTCGCTGAAAACAAAAAGGCATTGACATGTGCAGTCAAGAAGTAATCTACAACTTTGACCTCCTTGCCATTTAGAAATAAAAACAAAACAAGAGCTGTCACCATAGGATGACATATGCCCCCTTTTTCCACATTTTTGTTAGCCTAAACGCAGTGTTTTTCCACATTTTTTGAAACCTAAACGCAAAGTGTGATGAAATTTCAGATGGACAGGATCACTATATGCCCACCTTCGGAGGCATAATAATTAACAATTAACACTGTTTTATACTTATTAAGTACAAAGTCCATCTACTAAACATTATATATAAACACTGTACCTCCCTAAAGTATTTATTTATTTATTTTTGTGTACAATGCTTGATATTGGAAGGTTAAATGGAGACATTTTATATTCCGTCATAAACGGAAATAACTATTTTTTACTCAACAAGTTTATGATTGTAACAATTCGCTACTTATAAAACTTGCATCTTGAATTGTTTATAAACTTTTGATCTCAAGCGCTCTAATAAGTGATCTGTAAATAATGTACAAGACAGCACTTGAAATAAAATATTAGTCACTCATTTTAAGTTAACTGGTGTGCAGTGTCATATAATCAGGCCTAAAGCATAGACATAGTACATGACACAATAATACATTAGTAAACTTTGACAAAACATAATCTGGCTGTGTAACTGTGATGTGCATGTATTTATTTTCAGCACATAAAATGTGTATGACAAAGAGGAAAATTAAACAGCACGTTTCAATGATTCATGTTAAACTTAACAAAATAGAGAATACATGTAGTTGCAATATCAATTATATCTCATTCAAATCTAAGACTGTTTACATAGTCATCCATGCTGACTGATTTAAGTGTTCGTAGAATATTTGCAAAGTTATAAAAATGATCATTCATAATAAAACTACAAGTAATATTGACATGATAGCTTAACAAAGCTCAGTTTGGGTTCTTGCAGGAAAATATCTTTGTTAGAGCTTGAAAATACTTATATTTTTTTTTATTCTAAAAAGAAAGTAAATATAATTTACAATATGCATATATTTTTTCTACAAATTTTCTTCCAACATTTACATTACCAAAACATAATTTTGTCAAAATAATTTATAAAGCTTAAACAAACATTACCTCTAGAAAGAAACATTTTTTGAAAATGTTACCTTCAGAAAGAAACAATTTTCTATTTTTAATAATTTATAGGCAAACTATTTGGAATTCTGATGCACAGTCATTTATACAGTGTAGCCAATCAATTCATCACATAGAGTTGTTAACTGATTGATGAAAACTGTTAAGGCAAAAGTTTTTTATTCTAATACGAACTAACACAGTTTTTGCAACTGAAAAGTGAACGGCATGTTACTCTATGCTTCTCTTGGACTTAGGACTTGTATTTGCATTGGTTATTTGGTACTGTAAATAAGGTTTTAATATAGCCACATCAGGAAAACTGCCCAATCTTCTGGCGGCCATGTTTTTCAACAGACCAGAACCATTTTAAAACTTGGCCCAGTTATCATATGAACAAATGTTCCCACCAAGTTTCATGAAGATTGGACTAAAAATGTTATTTCTAGAGTGTTAACAAGAATTTACTATAGCCATTAAAGGAAAACTGCAGTGCCCCCTGGTGGCCATGTTTTTCAACGAACCAGAACCATTTTCAAACCCAGCCAAGATATTATTAGAACAAATAGTTTTTTTCCATGTTTCACGAAGATTGGACAATTAATGTCACTTCTGTATTAACAGACTTGTTATTAAATATGACCCAGTGACCTAGTTTTTTACCTCACAAGACCCAGTTTCAAACTCTGCAAAGATATAATTGGGACCAATCTTCTGACCAAGTTTAATGAAGATCTTGAAATAATGGGGCCTCTTAAGTATTAACAAGGTAAATGTTAACAAATGCACAACAGACCATGGACAAAAGGCAATCACAAAAGTTCACCATGAGCTAAAAATGGTGAAATTCTCAATGAAGTGTTTAAATATTCTCAATGAAGTGTTTAAATAGGTAATTTACATTTTCGAAAACATTATGTTAATTGACTAACTGCCCCTTACACTCCTCCATCCTCGCTGTACATACCTGTCTAAGGTAGGCATACTCCTCTGGTTTGCCCAGGTGTAGCTTCTCTCTCTCAAGGTCATCAGCCCCCTCCAGAAGGTAGTAGAACACATGGTAGTTCCTGAAATACACACACCAAAACTGTCATAAAACTTGTTTAAATCCTTTAAAAATAACTTATAAAACTAGCTATGAAATGTATATTTCAACAAATTATTTGTCTTGTTATATTTTTTCAAATCACATTTCTATGGAAGTGACATTACAGTAAACTCTTTTGAGCGAGGTCCAAATGACAACCAAGTAGACTGCATCTGTCTAACCATTCATATCTACTTAATATAAATCAAGAAACAATAAGAGTTCTGTGGTCAAAGAAATATGCCCCCAAAACAGGGCCTTGATTTTCACACTTATTGTGACAGTGACCTTGACCTTTGACCTAGTGAATCCAATTTCAATAGGGGTCATCTACTGTCCAAGGCCAATGCAATCGGTCAGTTGGTTGACCAGTTATTGATCAGAAACAATTTTCACACTTATTGTGACAGTGACCTTGTGACCAAAAATTTCAATAGGGGTCATCTACTGTCCAACGCCAATGCACATGTGAAGTTTCAAGCTGATAGGTTAATTCGTTGACGAGTTATTGATCGGAAACGATTTTCACACTTATTGTGACAGAGACCTTGACCTTTGACCTACTGTCCCGATTTCAATATCGGTCATCTTCTGTCCAAGGCCAATGCATATGTGAAGTATCATGCCAATTGGTCAATCCGTTCAATAGTTATTGATCGGAAACGAACTGGTCTACCGACAGACACAAAGACCGACCGACCGAACTTCATCCAGCAAATCAATATACCCCCTCTTCTTCGAAGGGGGGCATAAATACCAATTCCTCTTATACATGGAAAGTCAAATCCTTGTGTTAGGATCTAGATACAAATATATATATATATTTTTTCATACATGTATACAAAATGCCATTAAAGCTCAATGTGTTGTCACTGATTTGCACAGGCTTATCTGGGACAACACTTAAACCCCTTAACCCTTTGAGCGCTGGAACCGGATTTTGAAGGTCTTTGCAAACAGTTTGGATCCAGATGAGACGCCACAGAACGTGGCGTCTCATCAGGATCCAAACTGTTTGCTATTCTGATAGTATTCTTTGAATTTTTTTTGAAGAAAATGCTAATTTTAAAAATTCAGCAGACGACATTTTAGCAGACGACAAATTTCCCAGCATCCAAAGGGTTAAGCCGGGTTCCTCCAGAGCCAGGCTCATATGAATGCAGACAATGACTTGAATACCAGCAGAATATAATCATGTCAGAGTGAAGTCATACAAACTGAGATAATTATTGAGTACATCATCATGGCTTATAAATGGTTAGACTCAACTGATTTCTTATAAGGACTACACACATTGAATGTTTACCAGTCAAATAAACACATAAAAGAAGTCATAGAATCAATGAAGGTCAACCATATCCTTATTCTAGACCCAACTTATATGTAAAATCTAAATGTACTGCAACCACAGGGTTTTCCAGTCAAAATATATAGAAATGTATCAGCAGCAACACAAGTATTTATTAATTATTAAGTCATAATTGTACTTGTGCATAAAAAGTCAAGATCTTTTTCTTAACTTCTCTGATTTCATACAAGGAGAACAGAAATTGAATGTGTATCTTAAGAACGATATTGTTTTTTCCAAGAAGGTAAACTTTGTGTGGGAATGGAGAGATATCTTACTTCACACAATGTCAACAAGTTTGAATAAGTACACAGTTCCACACATTCATAGGAAGTTAATAAGCAAAATTTACAAACAAATCAAACCTTTAATCTCAATTATGTTTGTTCACACACTTATCATTCTCCACTGAGTCTGTATAGCATATCTTACATGAGACTATATTGAGGTCTAATCAAGAAAATTGTCTATCAGTGGTGGTCAGAAATAATATCTTCATTAAACTATGAACTTTATGACCTTTGTTGTTAAAGGGACTTGTTCACAGATTGGGTTATTTTATTAATTGTGTTAGTAAATGCCTTAAATTGCTAGACTTAATTCTTGGCTGTAGAGCACCATAATACTAACAATAACATATCTTAACAAAGAAAAAAGTTCTTTCCAATTGGGGCACGAACTAGTGTCCTTAAGATTAAAAGGCTACCACCTTTACCACGTCGCTTTCCGGACAATTATTTGGTTCAACGCATTTGATACTTCAAGTATCTTACTGATCCACATTTTGTAACAAAATTTAACAAAAACAACAGATAATATCTACATCAATCTAATGGAAATGTGTGATTGTGATTCACACTGAATTATGTACCCAACTATCCAGAACATGGCTACACTTCCCCTTCCCCTTTTGATTTATTACCTTTCATTGGCAGCCTGGGAAACAATTCTGGACTTCTCCAGAAGGTATTTCTCAACAATTGCCCTGAAAAACAGAAAGTCAACAATAACTATCAATGTATGTCAAGCGCTCATCACTCAAGAATATTTTCTCAAATATTATGAACACAATAAACAAGCAAAAGCCACCAAGTTAAAATAAAAAAAAAGTTTGATCAACGTGAAGATGGAATCGCTGGAGATAGGAATAATTCTTCATTCTTGGGCAGTGTAATGAATCAAAGTATTGATGGATTAAACTTCCAAAAATGTCATTAATTAACGTTGAGAACAAACATATCAATTGGCTTGTTTCTTCCTAAAGGTACAATCTGTAATTACTTATAACCAAATGCAGACAATGCAGGGGAAAGCTGACATTCATTCTTATGAGATCATAGCTAATACATCAAGGTATGTATTGCCACCATTAAATGAATGGCATCGGTCTGTTTAAGCAATTTGTTGTTAATTTTTTATTACATCAGTGCTCCTTGGGTTTTTCCTGACCACCTCTCCAACAAGGAATACCCCAGTTATAGCAGCATTTGTTATTTTTTTATTACATTAGTGCTCTTTGAATTTGTTTCTTGACCACCTCTGCAACAACACATACCCCAGTTATAGCAGCATTTGTTAATATTTGTATTACATCAGTGCACCTTGGGTTTTTTCTGACCACCTCTCCAACTATGAATACCCCAGTAATAGCAGCATAGCCACTATGAATCGGTTGATGGCAGCTATTTGGCAGCCCCAGTGCAATGCCTGGGGGTAGGCACATGGCTATGTGCTGATTGACAACCTAGACAGCACTGGTAATTACCCCCTCTAGTTAAGTACAACTTAATTACTTATTAGCACAACCTGTTCATAGAAATTGAGTTATGAAACTTACTGGACCAATTCCAAATATTTTGCCACTGAGAAGAGGAAGCAGAAGATAATGACTACATTTGTTTACCCAGCGGACTGTTTGGCATGAAGAGACTGGCTTCAGACGCAATTGGCAGAGAAGAACTCTTCATTATACTATCAAGAGTTACAAACTTCAGGAATGATAATTATTAGAATTAAATAACTATTCATTATATGCCCTTTAACACAGCAGAAATGCAAGGCCTCCTGGATAACAGTGCCAAAATCTATACCAATCATTGGCCAGGGCCAAAAGTGAAATTTGATTGGGGATTTAATATACAGAGCTCAATTCTGTGGAACAGCTGCCATCTTGTTTTCTTAGCATCTTGACCATTCAATTTGATCAATTACAAGTGGACCTTGTAAATCTCTTCCCCAATGGACCATACCATTTCATAACTTATCCATGGATAAAGTTATTTTATCACTTACCCATGGATCATGCTATTCATAAGTTACCCTTGAACAATGCGATTTGATCACTTAACCATGAATCATGCAATTTAATACTTAACTATTGACCATGCTATTTTATCACTTTTCCATAAACAATGCTATTTTATCACTTCCATGGACTATGCTATGTTATCACTAACCAGTTGATTGTGCAATTTCATCACTTTAATACCCATGGGTCATTGTATTTTATATCTTATCAAAGTACCATGACATTTAATCACTTACCCATGGGCTATGCTATTTAATCACTTACCAATGAACCATGCTATGATATTCTATCCCTCACCCATGGACTGTGTGATTTTATCAATCACCCGTGGATCATAACATTTCATCACTTTCTAATGGGCTATTCCTTATATCCCCCTACCCATAGGTCATGTCATTTATTAACTTTTCAATAGATCAAACTATTTTATCACTTACCCATGGACCAAGCTATTTAATATATTATCAGTTGATCATGTAATTTTATCGCTAACCTGTGGATCATGCTATTTTGTCACTAACCCATGGACTATGCTATTGTATCACTAACCAGGGGACCATGCCATTTTATCACCTTATCATGGACTATGCCAGGGCCCTTGCAACACTTTGGGGGATTGGGGCCGGGGCCCTTAGAGGGGGGAATTGGGCGTTGTTTTGAGCGAAAAGGGGAATTTGAGAAGATCTTTTCACCAACCATTCAACACTTTAAATTGCTATCAGAGCTCCTGATAAGGTTTTGTGAAATTCTTAACGTTACTACCAGATATTCAAAAAGAATTCTTAACTCTAAAATTTTATTCTAAACGTTACTACTAAGTTTTGGAAAATAATTCTTAACTTTTCTGAATGACATAAAAATAAATAATAATGGGTATATTCATGCAAAACAATTGACTATGAGAATTTTATTTTTCAAATACCTTCATATGCCCAAACTGTGCTTAGATTGCATGCCTTCGATGGATTTTTACATATTTCACAATTGAAACGGATCTCCCCTCCAATCTTTTCAACGATTAGCCACGGAAAGAACTCGATGAAAATCGATACGAACTGATGTAAAAATTTGTAACTTGATTTTGTAATTCTTAATGGTACGACCAGATTTTAAAATAAATACGTAACAGACTTGAAAATAATTTGTAATTACGAAAATACGACCCTTATCTGGAGCTCTGGCTATATTTTAATGTTATTTACATAAATATACATTTAATCAAAGGTTAATAGCACGATACTAGCTGGCAACATAGGTTTAAAATTAAAAAAAAAAAAAGAAGGGGGGGGGGGATGCACCCGGACCCCCCTAGAAGGACCTAAGATACTGCCTCGGCTTAAATTTGGGTC
>VMBQ01000136.1:432840-459837 GCA_007657795.1 Dreissena rostriformis
AAAAACCCCCAGTTTTTGACCCGTATTCAAACTTGACCTAGACATCATCTAGATACAACTTCTGACCAAGTTTGGTGAAAATCGGAGGAAATTTTGGGACAGACAGACAGACCAACCGACGGACAGACTGACAAAGTGACTCCTATATAGCCCCCATTACCAATGGTAATGGGGGTATAAAACCAAAACAACAAAACTGTGGTAGGAAAATCAACAATACAATAGTTACAGTGTACCCAGTAAATGCTAAACAATGATCTTGCAAATACATGTATATCAGTCTAGATTATTCATTACATGAAAAGCCCAGAAAAAGGACACTTCCAGATGGCAACCTTGCTTTAAGCTCAGTTGTTAATGTTGATAGTTCCTCAAAGCATGTTTATACCGATTTTCTCCTATATGAGATCTCAAGGAACATGACAGGTCCATTTGTTTATATGATAGATTTAGAAACCTATTGAATGGGGGCATGTTTTTTATCCAGCCCACGCCAGTGAATTATAATCAAACAACTGTATTTCTTTTAACCCTTTGCATGCTGGGAAATTTGTCGTCTGCTAAAATGTTGTCTGCTGAATTTCTAAAATTAGCATTTTCTTTGATTTTTTTTCAAAGAATTCTATCAGAATAGCAAACAGTTTGGATCCTGATGAGACGCCACGTTCTGTATCTGGATCCAAACTGTTTGCAAAGGCCTTCAAAATCCGGTTCCATTAATAGAATGCCTGTTAACAGAATGATCTTCAAGATTATTTCTACTTAAAAGCATGTTAAAATTGGTTCATTGAAAAAACAATCACATGTGCTGAATTTTGCAATTACATAAACCAGAGACATTTTGATTTACATGTGTTTAAAAAATGTAGATTAAGTTAACAAGGCATTATATATATAAATGTATGATTTCCAAGATGTTGCTTAATTGTAATAAGTATGTATTGTGAACTGGTCTTGAGATTTTCATACGTAAACCTTTGCTTTTGTATCTTATTTGTAGGTTGAGTGGGTTAATACAGCAGACTGAACTGCTTTGCAAAAATTATTCAACAATTATTGGTGTTATTATTACATCTTGAATTTATAATAATAATTATATTATAATAGCCTTGAGGTTCATAATATAGAGTTAAACTAAAAAAATTAGGCCAATATAGAACTTTCAGATTTAAAGTACTACAAATTATTATCCAGTACACAACCTTCAATCTTGTCAATCAATGAGACAACAGGTTCAACCCACGAGAATGACTGATAAAGTCCTGAGGCAGTATATAACACGGACGACAGGTTAAATGATTTTATATTGTCACCTCTTAAATGACAAATTGACAGGACAAAGTGTTTTCAATCGTCAATCTTGCACGATTAAACCACTATAAAGTTATGTAACCAGATAGGGTATTAATATTGATAACGCCATGGTCACGGATGGCTAAATAACATGAAGAATGAGTGTGAATGGGATACCATGAGTAAGGTCTTTTTCTGGGGCATCTACAGGTCTGTTAAACGGACCCATTCCCAAACCAAAATTGTTAAAAACAAATGAATCTCAATTTGAAAAAAAATCCCAATTTCCAAAAAAAGAAAGAAGTGTCTTATGGTTATTTTCTTATAGTTCTCAACTTCATTTCAAGTACTCCTAACAAAGCATATAACTACAATTTATATGAATTATAATATTATATGAACATATAATGTTCCGAGTCAATACCAAAGATGTGAAGACAATATAATCGAATACTGGACTTTTCCCTACAAAAATTATTTACAAATTTTCTCAGACTTATAGTAGGAATATAAAAACTGAAAGGAATGGGGAAGATGTGTTTTTGGACAAACAATTAGCACAGGGAAAGAACCTGTTGTTCAAAACAGTCAAGTGTTGAAACAAGAACTTTAATTGTATTACATAAACTGTGCAAGCCCCCCACTGATAAATTCTGAATTGAGATTATTTATAGTTTTATATAGGTCAACTTGAAACATTTTCTGATATAATTCCGGTTTGCTTGGTCAAACTGCTAATTTCAATGACATCAAAATGTTGTGATTTATTTGCCTATGATATAAGTATTTTTTTGGTCCCGAACAACAAAATCACATCTCTTCATCTGAATACAAAATCTCTGGTGACACTGCTGACATTAATTAACAGTTTTTTCTCATACAAGCATTCAGTCCCAACAATTAATCAAGAAGATCACATTCCACACACCATGTGAGAAATATGCATCAACACCAGCAAGACTGAGCCTTCAAGAAAATTAATGAATGACTGTCAGAATTATCAGTAACCTCAATGCAAAGCATTAATCCTTTGCATGCTGGGAAATTGGTCGTCTGCTAAAATGTTGTCTGTTGAATTTCTAAAATTAGCATTTTCTTCGATTTTTTTTCAAAGAATACTATCAGAATAGCAAACAGTTTGGATCCTGATGAGACGCCATGTTCTGTGGCGTCTCATCTGGATCCAAACTGTTTGCAAAAGCCTTCAAAATTCGGTTCCAGCATTGAAAGAGTTAAAATTTGCCTACATCACATTTACACACTTGTTTGATATCTGATAAAGCTCCACAGCCTATTTTAATCATCTAGCAGCTTCTAAATTATAAATACTAAAAAATTTGCAGGTTACTCTTGATTTTATTAGGAATTTGATCTTTTCATGGAGAAAAATTGCTCCTTGATTTCATTTTTTTATTGCATCTTACAGTTTATCACATGCAACACCTTGTTTTCCATGAATGCTACCAATGACACAAGTATTTTTTTTATCTCATACATATGTAAGAAAATATGATGAGGGTTTTCATTCACTACATATTAATTGACTGACCGATGGCATGACATTATTTTGGTGATATGACCTTATCAACATGAAATGATGTCATGTCAGAACACAACTGTTGATTGATCTTATCAACATCTCCTGTTCAGGCAGTTTATATTTTTGGATACAAGTTTGTACTAAGAAATCTGACACTAACAATTTAATGCTGTATTTTCATTAACCTGTCCAGAAAAGTGTCAGTAAGCTTGCCAAATGATTGCTTACTAACAAAATTCCTGAACCTGTTTAGTAAACTATGCTATGTTATGATGACTTATGTCAGCTGCTATATCAATGTTTGTAGATCCCAATATTTACAAACCTCTAAGACGGGTCCAGCCCCTAGTATGGTCTGCTCGACCCCACTTCCGTGAAGCCCCTTGTGACTAAGGGCCGTCAGATGATGCAGAAGGAGGTTGGTGCTCTCTGTTTTCCCGCTTCCGGACTCTCCGGATATCACAATACACTGATTACTTTTGTTCCGTAGCATCGCATAAAACGCAGCGTCTGCAATAGCGAATATATGTGGGGGCATCTCCCCAAGACGCTTACTCTGATAAAGTTTAACATACTTTGGATTATATATTGGAAAGAACTTAAACGGGTTTACTGCTATAAGAATTGAGCCAACATACGTATAAATGTTTGAATTTGAAAACCTAGATTTTATATTATCTAACAGAGTTCTTTCATTCAAGTCTGGCAGGTTGCACAGATCGGAATACTCCTTATTGCTGGTAGGGGGCTTAAGAAATGCTGTCAAGAAGTTGTTCACTGGATTGGGCTCATTGTATTCCACCCAGCCAGAAGTCCTGTTTGGATTTTCCAGGGTTTTCTTCCGAATGTAGAATCTGTACCCAGTGTAGCCTCCACCACTGAGTCTGTCGTGTTCTGCGTTAACAATCTTTGGCCACAGCAGTTGTATCCGTACTGGGTTTTCACCATCCTCAAGCCTTCGTTCCTTGCATAGTTGACCTCCCGTACTGAACACCTCCGCCAGTTCGTAATCCATAACGCTGTGCAGCATCATCTTCACGCACGCCACCTTCAGAATCTCTTCAGCGGTCGTGACTTTCTCGGCCTCTACGGAGACAAACTCATGCTCCTGGCTGAGCAGGCCTGTGAATATACGCACCATGTACGTCTCTCTACTCATCCTCCGTACAAGGGCCCTATTTCCCACCATGCTTGCTATGCACTTGGCACTCTCACTAATCAATGCACCATATTGCTAATGACGTAATGCATATTCCATAACCATCTACTGATGATTTTGTTTAAAGATTAACCAACCATTGCAGACTGAAACTTTCATACATAACTTTTATCAAGAACATTTTTTTTTATTTATTCCAACTTCAATCCACTCTGTGGCGATATCTGATATACAGAGATTTCAGAGGCTGGCTATGAATGGCTCCAGAAAAGTGATCCGCTGATTCAGAGTTTCTCCTGGTGTTCTGAAAGCCTCTGGGCTTATCAGCTCTGTTGATCACGGCAATCTGAAAGTAGAAATCAAAAGTCATGAGGAACATTATCTAGCCAATCAAGAATCACCCACACAATGTTCATCAATCTCACAAAAAAACAAGCCCGAAAAATACTACTCAACAGATTATGACTAAATAGATTAGCCAAAAATAAACAACAAATTCAACCAGATGTGCCCTGGAATGAAAATTCATTATGATGGGGATATATCAGAAAATAAACAGACCACTCATTAATAAGGTTTTTATCACAAGATAGAATACCAAAGCAATAAAGTGAAGGAAGGAGGTCTCTAAAGGCAGACCTGTAAATAGAAAATGTGGAATTCACATGTTCGCCTATTTTCACTGCAGAGTCCATAGGGAAGAATTGTTTTATCTTAAATGAGCTGGTAATAAAATTAATATTATCACAAAACTGCCTTACAAGCTACCACCTGTGATAAACATCACCATACACTGTGAGCAGCACAAACCATATTTCACAAGGTAGTCTTGTGTATTTCATTACCTACACCAGAATTTCAGACCTGGGGACATTATCTATCTTTTTAGTATAGGGTTAATGCATATACAACTCTAGAATGTAAAGCAATCGCTTAACAGCTAATAAACAAGGCTGAAAAATAATGTATGTGTCAGGAAGCTGATGTGTTTGAGAACTTCTTGTTGAAATGCTACACAATATGAATACAAGATCATAAAACTATTATGACAACAAATGTGACCTACAATGAGGAAATAATATAATTTCTGCTATCAATACAAAAAATATATGCATGTTTGTAAAAAAAAAAAAATATTGAAATTAAGCAACAGAGATGTGATTCAGGTAAATTTTGATCCATTTGCATGTTAATATTTTTTAAACACTTTTAGTTGAACAAAGAAGATATTATTTAATGTAAAAATAGCAACATCACTACAATTGAGGTATTTATGTTAGAACATTATGATACTGTTAATGATGTTCATATTGTTAAAAACATTCTTATTTATGTTCCGGTTAAAAGTGTAATTAAAACAAACCACTTCAAACTCAAATTTGCCATAAATCATCATTTCAGTACTATTCAATTGTGAGAACAAAGCTTTGTCTGCAAAATACAGGTAAAAACATATTTCACACTTTGTCTTAAACTGATCAATAATAAGCCCAAAACAACAAAACTGTATTGTATGTATTAAAACTAGGGAAAATAAATAAGAAATTGTACACCTCTGAAGTTAAAGTAGCAACAGAGGTCTGAAATTACATCCAATTCATCCAACAATCAGTCTCGTCAATTTCTTTTAAAAGCAAACAGGGGATTATCCATTAAAAAAACACATAACTTTGCGTTCAAAAGGGAATATACAAGGAATGCAATTTTACAAGCTGTGCACCATACAATTCTGATATGTGGAATACAGCAGTTTAAATTGTGTTTATATTAATATTAGTCATGTTTACATATTAAAAATACCTCAAAACTACCCAAACCATGTAGCATTTATACCCCTAATCAGATGTATATTAGTTTTTGAGCAATTATGTAATTACATGAATTAAGTTACTCAATTTAAATGTATACCTTTGCAAGCTTTTATCATATTTATTTATGTAATCCAGGTGTCAAATTACACTCACTACGGTGTTGCTGACTGACATAGCCTCAAGCTTTTTATTCATATTAAGTATACATTACAATACAATTACTCCTACATGATGATGCATGCATCTTAATAAGACTTCAGCCAGCTTAAAGGTCACCATGACGTAATGGATATCGTGTCCGCCAAGCGACCGGGAGGTCACGGGTTTGATCCCAACTGTGGGAGCGTTCTTTAGACCTCCCTCAAAGACACCAAGTACTGGTTCTTATAGGCCCAAGACACGGACTCAAGAGCTTTCCAATAAACCTGAGGCTTTCAATGCAATCGAGCTAATATGAATAGGTTTAAAGACCCACTTTATGTGAAAATGGGTCTAATGCCATATGCTGCAAGCGTAGCTCCAGGCTTGCCTGCGCTTTTAAGTCACATGGTTTCGTGGTCTCTTACCAGACAAGGTAGATCCTGACCTGAATGCCTATGATTCTAAAAATTAATTAATAACCATTCTTATTAATAATCTTTTTTTATGATTATGACAAAGATTATCCATATCTGGCAGAAAGCAAATAATGGCACCTGGAAATATTGACAAATTAAATAAGTATGTCCATAATAATTCATTCATTTCCTTTTTCACATACTACAGACATTGTGTTAAAACAACAAAACAATTATAATTAAATAGGAAGTAAATGACACCTAAAGTGGATGTACATGAGTCTGGGCTGTAAAATGTACAATTTATGAAACAGTTTAACATAAATGATTTTATTCAAAAGGCAGAGGAACCTTCATTCTTCCTCCACCCAAGTTCGAAATTACGCCCAGCTCTGCATGATGTAAACAAAGTCGAAAGGGAGACCACTGCTACAAAGTTATTTAACTTTACGACAATAAATTTTATGATAACAACTAGAGCTTTGTCACAGACGTGATGTATACCCCCACATGCTGTATTGACACAGAATATTTTGCATGCTGTCTTCACAAAACAAGAGAGGCTAATTTATGGCGATTTTTAAAAATTATTATGCCATTATCATTTATGGCCATTTTGACCTTTGAACTCTTGCATTCTTTCGCATGACATGCTGTTCAATGACTGTGAACAAAATTAATGTACAGATTTATTTTAAAATCTCACAATGAATTAAAATCTCACAATATACGACATAGATATGGCCCGGACAAGCTGATTTATGGCCATTTTTGACCTTTGAACTAAAGTGTGACCTTGACCTTGAAGATATATACGCCGTAATTCTTTCGCGCGACACACCGTCCAATAATCGTGAACTGATGTACCAAATGATTTTAAAATCTCACCATGAACGACATAGTTATGGCCCGGACAAGCTGATTTATGGCCATTTTTTACCTTTGAACTCAAAGTGTGACCTTGACCTTGGAGATATCGACGTAATTCTTTCGCATGACACAACGTCCAATGATGGTGAACAAATGTGCCAAATGATTTTAAAATACCTTGATGAACCACATAGTTATGCCCCGGACAAGCTCATTTATGGCCATTTTTGACCTTTGACCTCAAAGTGTGACCTTGACCTTGGAGATATTGACGTAATTCTTTCGCGCGACACACTGTCCAATGATGGTGAACATATGTGCCAAATGATTTCAAAATCCCTTGATGAACGACATAGTTATGGCCCGGACAAGCTCATTTATGGCCATTTTTGACCTTTGACCTCAAAGTGTGACCTTGACCTTGGAGATATTGACGTAATTCTTTCGCGCGACACACCGTCCAATGATGGTGAACATATGTGCCAAATGATTTCAAAATCCCTTGATGAACGACATAGTTATGGCCCGGACAAGCTCATTTATGGCCATTTTTGACCTTTGACCTCAAAGTGTGACCTTGACCTTGGAGATATTGACGTAATTCTTTCGCGCGACACACCGTCCAATGATGGTGAACATATGTGCCAAATGATTTCAAAATCCCTTGATGAACGACATAGTTATGGCCCGGACAAGCTCATTTATGGCCATTTTTGACCTTTGACCTCAAAGTGTGACCTTGACCTTGGAGATATTGACGTAATTCTTTCGCGCGACACACCGTCCAATGATGGTGAACATATGTGCCAAATGATTTCAAAATCCCTTGATGAACGACATAGTTATGGCCCGGACAAGCTCATTTATGGCCATTTTTGACCTTTGACCTCAAAGTGTGACCTTGACCTTGGAGATATTGACGTAATTCTTTCGCGCGACACACCGTCCAATGATGGTGAACATATGTGCCAAATGATTTCAAAATCCCTTGATGAACGACATAGTTATGGCCCGGACAAGCTCATTTATGGCCATTTTTGACCTTTGACCTCAAAGTGTGACCTTGACCTTGGAGATATTGACGTAATTCTTTCGCGCGACACACCGTCCAATGATGGTGAACATATGTGCCAAATGATTTCAAAATCCCTTGATGAACGACATAGTTATGGCCCGGACAAGCTCATTTATGGCCATTTTTGACCTTTGACCTCAAAGTGTGACCTTGACCTTGGAGATATTGACGTAATTCTTTCGCGCGACACACCGTCCAATGATGGTGAACATATGTGCCAAATGATTTCAAAATCCCTTGATGAACGACATAGTTATGGCCCGGACAAGCTCATTTATGGCCATTTTTGACCTTTGACCTCAAAGTGTGACCTTGACCTTGGAGATATTGACGTAATTCTTTCGCGCGACACACCGTCCAATGATGGTGAACATATGTGCCAAATGATTTCAAAATCCCTTGATGAACGACATAGTTATGGCCCGGACAAGCTCATTTATGGCCATTTTTGACCTTTGACCTCAAAGTGTGACCTTGACCTTGGAGATATTGACGTAATTATTTCGCGCGACACACCATCCAATGATGGTGAACAAATGTACCACATGATTTTAAAATCTAACGATAAATTACATAGTTATGGTCCGGACAAACTTTCGGTTTAAAACGCACTAAGTGACCCCTTGACCTAGTTTTTGACCCGGCATGACCCACATTCAAACTTGACCTATACATCATCTAGATACAACTTCTGGTGAAGATCGGATGAAATTTCGGGACAGACAGACAGACCGACAAAGTGACTCCTATATAGCCCCCATTACCAATGGTAATGGGGGTATAATTATTGGGTTATTTAAAACGTAATTTAACTGAAATGTTAAAACTTGTGATTTACTTTTTTTCCCTAGGTACACACACACTGCAAAATAATTCAGCAAAAAGGTAAACTCATATTTTTTTCTTGCCTTCACTTTACGTCAGTCTTTGTCGATTTCAAAACAAAATAAGTTACAATAAAAAAATTATAACATCAGAAAAAAGATGTGATGCAAAACCAAACAATACATTGACGATCAAGTAGTTTTCTCAACCAGTGTCAGTATTTAATTCAATGGATGAAACTGTCCAAAAAGATTTAGATGTTTGTGAATTGTTTTATGGAACTGCATACTCAACGGTCAAGAGATCATTAAGTTATGTAACAAAAAACATTTCACTCAGCCATTCATTTCTTATTTTAAACATACAGTTGTGTTTTTTGGGGCATTGAAACTGCAACTTAACTGTTGATAAAAATGATACTTCAGTTAACCTAATTATTCAAATTTTAATAGACCTGCATAATAATATTCTACTTTAAATAACAACTTAGCATAATGATGTCTACATGCGACTCCTATCCGTCTGGTTTCAATGAAAATATACTTTATTCGAAAAGATGTTTTATTTATCATTCTCTTTAAATTCACCACTATCGTCACTATATGGGTATATAAGATATTAACTGAATAAAATATGATTAAAAAAACTACATTAAATGCATCAATGTGCATAATGGACTGTATTTATTTAACAATCCATTCAGCACACAATGTTTATCCAGCTGAAATGTACCTAAGTGAATCTTGATACCTCATAAGTTAAATATGTCATTTGTGTGTCGTGTTCTGAGAAAACTGGGCGAAATGCTTGTGCGTAAATTGTCATCCCAGATTAGCCTGTGCAGTCCGCACAGGCTAATCAGGGACGACAATTTCCGCTTTTATGGAATTTTTCATTTAAAGGATGTCCCTTCTTAGCGAAAATTCAGTTTAGGCGGAAAGTGTCGTCCCTGATTAGCCTGTGCGGACTGCACAGGCTAATCTGGGATGACACTTTACGCACAAGCATTTAGCCCAGTTTTCTCAGAACACGACACATTTAAGTTGCAGTATACCAATACGCACTCTGCCGTTTAAAATACAGTGTATTATGTTTGAGTAAACATATTAATTATATTGTTTAACTGTCATGAACAATATTTAAAAAAAAAACATACAAAATCCATAATATCCCTTTCATATCCAGGAAAACAACTATGAAATTATATGACTGTCAAAACAATAAGATTCAATTTCAAACTTAAATAATTTAATAAATACTTGCATTTATACCAAAAAATTATCATTAATTATTCATAACATTGGTAAAATGTATTACCTTCAGTTCATAAAACTTAAACTGTAAATATTACACTGCTCACAATGATTTCACATTTACAATTTACTCTTTTTTACATATCTACCTCACAACTTAGTCACTCTTTGTTCAGTTCCTTTCTTTATTAATTTGTTCCTTTGTTATACAGTATGCCACATATACAGTTCATACTTGGCTATGCCAGATTATCCTTCTCAATGAAATGCACCTGCATGCTGGTATCAATACTCCAAACATGCACTATCACTCTGATCTGTATTGTGTATCTCCTGTTCAATACACTAACCACGCTAAAAATAGAACTAGGATGTACTGTGGTAATTTTATGTCCACTTTATACCTATATTTATCATCTCCCTATATAACCTTCTGTTTGTTTTATAGCAGATGAAATGATCTATTTCGTGGTTAACCTTCTAATTATGATAATCAATTTGTAATTATAGGTCAATAAATTTGTCTCTTGACAGGCATGAAAATTAAGATCAAACAAGTCTGGTTGTGATGTATGTTTTGTGAGTATTGGTTAAGCAGCATAATTTTGCATCTCTGTGTATGCTAAGGAACAACAAAGTTTTAAAAGGTACAGGAAATTATAATGAATGTGTCCCGTGTCAAACAGGAACAATACATGTAGAGTTGAGCTTTTGAATCACAACAACTAAAATCCCCTGTTTCACATACACATATATAAAGATGACATAAATTAGATTTGATGTACACACAGCATAGTCAAAAGCATCTTTTTATTACAGTTTTTAACAAAATAATTACTTCCTTATGTATAAATCATACTGAGTTTTACACATTGATAGTGGCAAACTAGAGCTTTGTAACATGTGACGAATACCCCCACATGCCGCATTGACACAGAATATTTTGCATGTTGTCTTCACAAAAATTTAAAACGCACTAAGTGACCCCGTGACCAAGTTTTTGACCCCGCATGACCCATATTCGAACTTGACCTAGACATCATCTAGATACAACTTCTGACCAAGTTTGGTGAAGATCGGATGAAAACTACTTGAATCAGAGAGCGGACACTTAATACGGACCGACCGACAGACAGACCGACAGACAAGCGCATTCCTATATAACCCCCTAAACTTCGTTTGTGGGGGTATAACTACTGGTATAAATACAACTTTAACCCTTTGCATGCTGGGAAATTTGTCGTCTGCTTAAATGTCATCTGCTGAATTTCTAAAATTAGCATTTTCTTAGAATTTGTTTTCTAAGACCACGATTATAATAGCAAACAGTTTGGATCCTGATGAGACGCCACATTCTGTGGCGTCTCATCTGGATCCAAACTGTTTGCAAAGGCCTTCAAAATCCGGTTCCAGCGCTCAAAGGCTTAAAAAAGATACGGCCCCATGACTGTGTATTGTCAAAGTTTCTTTGTAAAAATTTGTTAAACTTCTCAAGTACTGACCAATGCAACATTTTCAGCTTTCCTTTGTGTCTACGGGTAGGTTGATGACGGAATTATTCAAAGTCCTGGTAAGTTAAGGTATGTATGACACACAATTTGTATCAGAGGAATGACAAACAGTTCCTATCAGAACTAACGATTATCCCATTATGAATGCTAAGACATGATTTCCAGGGTCAAGGTTCAAACTTGATGCTTCTAATTTATCATTAAGCAGAAAACAAAGCATGCACAAATCTCGGCTTTAGGGTCACTCCCTAATTGATTAGTTTCACTATCAGCACAGTATTAACGTTAAGTAAATTTACTGAACAAATTCCATAAACATTTGTCACTCTCACTTACATTATTCCTAAAATTAGATATGGTCATAAATCAACACACAAAGCTAATAAACTAATGTTAAAAGAGTGAATTTTATAATAGTCCAAACAATACGGATTTAAATCATAAACAATTCATAAGAACAAAAACTTTTAAACAAAATGGTTCATTTTGAAAAGGTTTTCACAATTGTTGCATTTTTTTTCTTTCTTTTATGAGGATGACATATATGAACGACTAAATCATCCTTAATCTCTCATGTAATTTCTTAAAATTACAACATGTATGTTGATCTGTATTTTCTGATAAAACTGAGGCTATTGAAGTGACAAACCTAGTAAATATATTGCACTAAGGAGGGCTCTATCGAATACCAAAACTAATTATAAG
The DNA here is from genome assembly GCA_007657795.1 of Dreissena rostriformis. Classification (NCBI taxonomy): domain Eukaryota; kingdom Metazoa; phylum Mollusca; class Bivalvia; order Myida; family Dreissenidae; genus Dreissena; species Dreissena rostriformis. The sequence continues at coordinate 445,440 of VMBQ01000136.1, forward strand.
TCCCTTTAGTCTCATAATCCCGTGTACGCAAGTGATTAGGATAAGCAGACTTATTAATTTAAAGAGACTTGTTTACTGATTCAAAATGACAATTTTCCAACTTTTTGTCACAGATAAAAAAATAACTGTACATAAGTGAGTGAAATAACACTTATAACATAAGTTAAATTATGATGTTTACATTTATCAATTTCAAGCATTCAATGACAAGCTTCGAAAATTGCCAAAGTCTATGAACCTTTAAGTAGCTTTAAGTGCAATAAAGGATGACATAAATAATTTATTTCAATCAAATTGAAAGCAACAGTATGTTGTTCTGATCATAAGTCAGAAATATTTCATTAAATAAACAAGATAATAAAAGGAGCAAGATTTCCTGTTAATTATTTTATGCAGATTTCCAAATGACAAAACAGAAGCAAAGCTTAGTAATAAATACCGAAAAACTCTAGAATTTGGCAGAAGCGGAACAGAACTTTTGTCTGGCTTCTCAAGAAATCCCATTGTGAATAATAATAAAAGAAACTTGGTTATTAATAATCATGCACTGAGATTGTTGGTTAGGTTTGTTGAAATAAGTTCATCTTGAACAGCTCATGCTTAATCTTTAGTCCCTTACCACAACAAAGTTAATGGGTTTCTTTTTTAAATGTTCGGATGTTTAATGGTACAGTAAATGTATTTCAAGCAAATAAACAATACTTGATTTAGTGCAATAACGTCATCAACATCACTGATAAGATCTGACTTAATTCTTCTTTATGATTCATAATATTATATGCATTTATTTTTGTCTATTTTAGTATGTAGGTTTCACTATTAATATAATAAAAGAAAACAGTTTTACAAACAATGTAACTGTACAAAAGACAACATAAGCCTTATAAATAACAATTGTTTAAAAACATGGTACACCAGTACAATAAACTTCAGTTCTAAATGCCTAATGTGATACAAAAACTGCACTTCACAGGAAGTATTGGGTATATTCAACACCATGACAGTTTTACCTTTGAACACATTCCCCAAACAATGAACTTAACACCCAAAATTGTGTTTCCCTTTACCACATAAGTTGCAATAATTTCACCTTAAAGTAAGGAAAAGGGTCCAAAGCAACAAAACCTATGTTTTCTACTAATATAATGAAAATGAACACTTTGTGCTCAGAAAATACAATATATAATGCTTATTATATGCTTGCTACTATTGATCAAGGTTCAAGGTCATACATGAAAGTATGCAAACTGACGTTAACAGAAACTACTAGTATTGGTTATTAAGGTACACAAACACTTCTGCCAATCTTAATTACCTACAATCACGTTCTGTTAGTTTCCTCTAGAAAGCAACGGATGAATTCATATAGACGGATGAATTCATATAGACAGGAGGTTGATGCCAGCTATGATAATCAGTGCTGAGAACATGAAGCACTCACATGTGCCAGAACATGATCCAAACTGACCAAACCAACTGGATAGAAATGCTTGCCAATATGTAATCTTACATAAATAAATACTAACCAAAGGAAATGGCATCACTTTTTGTGAACATCGAAAACATTCAGTTATCAGCATCACCTTAGCAATACTATTTAAATAGCTCATCAAATAAGCAAAAGAATTCAATAAATTCATAAAATATATTTAGAAAATTAATGGTAAATTATATTAATAATCTATTTTCTATTCTTTGTTAACACAGCTGCTTTCGAAAGTCTCACCATTTTAAATTATATTTGTCAATAAACTGATTTAATCTGACATGTTCATCAAAAAGTACATTTAAACTCATCCTTCATCACAATTATTTTAACTAAGTTACAACTTGAGAGAATGTGCCAATTTTTATACAAAGATTTTTTGTAACAGTAAAGATCAGCTACAGCTTAAAATTGTGTGAAATAAATATCACCCATTATTTCTTTACTTGATAATAAACGTGAAATTTAAGCAGAAAATAAATTTAGCATTTATGTCTATTTATCAATATACACTGATAATTCTAAAGTTTTGACTTTCATTTGAATTGACAGAAAGTTAACCAGCTCTTTTACTTTCTGAAGTTTGTAAATTAACAATTACTATAACTAGAAACAATTAACTTAATAGTCTGAATAATGTTCTATGAAATCTATGAGAAAATTGGAGGAAAACGGGAATTTCTCAAAGTGCAACATTTGCATAAGGAGACATCATTTAGGTCAACAAAGCCAGTAGCAACTGAATGTTGGTATAAGCCTATTTAAAAATATTGTCCATCCAAATGATTTTTATTTAATAAGTAAATGTATGCATTCAAATACACAGAATTACGAGTTATCAGCAAAGTGAAACTCGGTGTAATTGTACGTTTTTTTCTAAGAAAAGGACACCAACAAATTCAGAGTTTGATTCCAGCAAGCAATTGTTTCCGCTCACATATGCACGTTTTTCCCTGATGAGCAATGCCAACTTATGCAAATCAATGCACTTCTAGTTGGCACATACAAATTATGTGTCAATTATCAATACTATCTAAATGCAGCAGTCAATGTTACTACAGCCTACCAGTCAGCTAATGAAAACACATATGGAACTGAGCATCATATTCATAAATAGATCTAATTCTGTTGATTATTGAACAGGTTTGAGCAATTGGTAATACTTTTCAGAAGATAGGGTTTGGTTGTGTGTGTCAGGGATTTCAATAGACGCAGAATCCTGCGTTTTGACGCAAGCAAATTAAAAATGACTCGTTTTTGACCCAACCATTTTTTCTGTCGTGCGTCATTTTGACGCGCCGAAAATTTGACCCGTGCGTCAGTCATTTATCATTTTGAGTTCCATGATAATAAATCCCGCTATTCTCCCCATGTCCCAGTATTTAAAACTCGGTCAATACATCGAGAGGATACCCCAAGCGTCATTTATCTTATCTAATCTCTTCCAATAAACATGTCATCATCTACAGAGTGCGTGCTCACTACCGTAATTGGGAAATGAGCAGCACATGCATATGACGTTAAAACAGTACCTTTGAATTATGGTTCATAATCCAAAATAAAATCCAAACTGCGAACATCACCTTTGTCCAATTGCTTTGTAAAAAAATATATCAAGAGACCATTTACCGCGTATTCAATTAATTGACAACGAACACAAGGCGGTAAGGTGCCGTCTTTAGTTACACTTTTTGCGAAATAAAATTTACACAATACAACACGTGGTCATGAAAGTTCAAAGCATCCCTTTGAAGTGGCGCCGATTAGCGGGTAATTGTTGAGAACTGTAAATGTACCTCATGTGAGGTCATTGACTTGGAAAGTTCATTGCTTAAATCGTAACCGTTACACAATCCTTGAGAACCGTGTCAAATCGGATCGGATGTATTGTTTGTGAAAGCTGTAATTCGGTAATTAAAAAAGTACTTTAAAGACGGTGCCGAGCATAATCATCACACCTTTTTACTGTAAACAATTACTACATACGAAAAGTTGAATGCAAATGGCAAGAATTAATTACTTATGGCGAGTAAGTTGTGAACACAATACCCGTTAACGATTTTATGCGACAACACTTTAATTTTAGTACATGAATATTTCATCATGTCCATTTATAGAACTGAAGCATATCGTTTTTCTACAGCCACGTGATATTATTTGCTGGTACAAGTTCCTTTGTATGCATCTACTGTCTTTGTACACCAATCACTATATATGTATGCCTGGTAAAACCCGTGTTTTAATAAAAGCGGGAAATTGTTGCTGTCGTCTGTCGCGCATGGAAAGCGTGCATGTTGCAAGAGGGCTGTTACTAAATATAGACTTGCAACTCGGTACATGTATTTTTTAGAATGAAAAACTCACATTGGAATTAATGCCCTCAATGAGAAAGTCCCATGGCAACTATTGAAAAAATACGTCAATTTACGAGTGATTCTACAACAACAACATTTTTTTTTACTAATACATTAACCTTGTAAGTAAAACTTGTGAATAACTGCAAGAAAATTATAGTGAACAAAAGTGTTAATGGTGCTAGTAACGTGAATTAAAAATAAGTTAATGCCAGTATTTAGGGGTTAGCATTAGTATTATTCATAAAAAGATTATGATATTACTTGTGTTTCTTTATATGAATCATTTTGTATGCAAATTATGTCATCTAAAAAAATGAATAACACAGACAAAAACACAATTCTTGTACACTTATTTTTGCGCTTCAAAAATTGACCCCAGCATTTTTCAATTTGACTCCTCAAAATTTCAGTCCAGGGGTCATTGACTCCTGGTTTTTAAAATCTATTGAAATCCCTGTGTGTGTTTAAACAATGTTTTTTTATAAGTTACAAGAGAGATTAAAAAAGGCAAAATAAGTATAATTTTATTGTTGTGAAAGATAACTCATTCAAGTATATTGAATATAAACCTTAACCTATCTTTTTACACAAAATTTTCTATAATAAATTTTCTATAATTTTTAAATATAAATGCATTTACTAATGAAAGAGATGTGTAAAACAAGAGATGTGTTTGTCAGAAACACAATGCCCCGTTATGCGCTGCTTTGATTATTTTTTTTACCTTTGACCTTGAAGGATGACCTTGATCTTTTACCAATCAAAATGTGCAGCTCCATGAGATACACATGCATGCCAAATATATAGGTTACATTTGTAGCGACATAGAAGTAATGAACATTATTTGAAACCTAAACGCAAATTTTGAAATCTAAATGCGGACCCTTAGTTCAAGGTCAAGGTGAAAGCGGTAAAAGAATTTGTGCGTATGGAAAGGCCTTGTCCATATGCACATGCATACCAAATATGAAGGTTACATCTGAAGGGACATAGAAGTTATGAACATATTTCGAAACCTTAATGCAGATTTTGAAACCTATACGCGGACCGAAAGTTCAAGGTCAAGGTGAAAGGGGTACAAAAAATTGTGCATATGGAAAGGCCTTGTCCAGCGACATATAAGTTATGAAATTTTTTCGAAACCTAAACTTAAAGTGTGATAAAATTTCAGAAGGACAGACAGACAGACAGTGTGATCACTATATGCCACCCTACCGGGGGCATAAAAAGAATTACTGCACACAGATCATAAGGAAACTTAAGCTGAGCAACATTTCAATGTCATTTCATTATCAACAAGCAAATTCGTTGAATTGATATCCCCCCGCGAAACTAGAGCTTTGTCACAGACGTGACGTATACCCCCACATGCTGCATTGACACAGAATATATACAAAGGGCCATAACTCTGTTATTAACAGACACTGTACAATGCCATTTGGCGTGCATTATCCTCTTATCCATATATATACTCATAATAAGTTTCAATGAAATCCGCCAAAGCACTTCCAAGATATGGCTCCGGACACAAAAGTGCAGGCCGGACGGACAGCACCAAAACAATATCCCTCCACCTTTGTCGGGGGGATAACAAAAGTTGAAGTACTAAAAAATGTACAAGCTCAAAGTGAAAGTAAAAGCAATACACATACTGGTTTGAGTAATTTTTATAAGATTTTGTCCTGTTTCACAAAGGATGTTTTTTGTTCCTTGTTACTCAAAAAGAGTCATATTTAATTGCTTCATTTCCAACAGCCTGCAAAGGACTGTTTGGTTAGGAGCTTGATGTATTTGAAGTTTTCAGGATCAAATTGACAAATATAAAATATTAAATCTGTTTGGTCTAAATTTGTTTGGTTTCAGCGATGTTGCTGTATGAGTAGAATTTGTCTGACTTTGCTGTTATCAAGACTTGAAATGAAAACTTTGCATAATAAAATATAGTAGGTCAGTTGATGATAGCATGAGTTAATGTAAGTCAGTTAACGGAATTTTTCGGTTAGAATAAGTTTAGAAATTCCATTAAATTGGATGATGGCACTATCTGTCTCATGCAACATGGGAAACAAAAAATATTACAATAGGGCTTTAAGGAAAAGAGAACGGTAAATCATGATAGATAACGGTTATGTCAATAGAAGGTTCATCCAAACATCTAACATTATGAACCCACATTACNCTGTTTAGTGAAGCGCAGGGATTCCGTGCGCTGAACTGCACCCATGGATATGAAGGAGTGCATATGGACTCCCAGAGCCATCATAGCAAAAATTATCATAGGCTCTCAGGAAGTCCGTTTATATGGACTACATAAGGGTTATGTCAATAGAAGGTTCATACAAACCTCTAACATTTGGAACCCACATTACAAACCACGCACACTTATTAAAAGTTACCGTCATTAAAAGCATGATAGCTGTTAGCAAGTTATGTTATATTGACAACATGAACCAATACGACAGTGCAAGTGAGTCAGACTCAACTTCTCAAGAGGATGTCCGCAGACTCGACGAAAAAAATGACCACCACCCACCCACATCGAACCGATGTGTTCAAGCAATAACACGCACCTGACAGCGTTAAATAACGCGTGCAATCGAAATTGTCTAACACAGTTGTTGTTGTCGTGGTATCTCTGCTTCCAAAAAGTCAATGATAATTATGTGAATTTGAAACTAGGAAATGATTTTGATACATATTATAATGTACTTGCGCATGCGCATACTATTTTATTTCCGGTTCCATAGGTTACACACTACGCAATTATTAATAAGGAAAAGTTACTTCCCTTTGGTAATGGAAATTCATTTGCCCTGGGGAAGTTCAGTTGCTGGGGACGCAGATTATCAATCATACAAATGTAACAATAAACTATTTGATACATGTTTATTTTAGCACTAAATATATATTTTTTATAGTAACATGAATGACTACATTAATCAACATGTTTTATCTATAACCATCACTGCAACTTCAATAATTATGAGATTGATTGATAAGAAGATATAATTTAAAAAGATACAATGAGTGATGACTTCAATGTACCATGTGCTGTTATCCTATTCTGTATTCATAGCCAGACTTTGTCTAATATTCAAGTGAGACACTAATGAGAACAAGTTAAGTGAGCCCTACTAGTAATTTTACACAACGGCCATTTTAAGTTTGGAAACATGAACATTTGAAGTTTTTTTTGGACAAAAGAGTAAAATACCAAAGATATCACCTACATTATTTAACATGTGCCATAATTTCCCAATGATAAATTCCAATTTAAACTTTTATATGCATAATCTAGTACATTTACATAGAGATTGTCATTATTTTGCCTTTTATGTAGTGCCTTCAGCTAAATGCTTCAAACAATAGGATGATGAATGTGTTCATCAATAGAATTATTCTTTTTTTGAAATCTAAAATGTCAAAATACCTCAGAATTATCTACCTTTTGCAACGGATAGCTCTTTTATGCACAACCACCATTTCATCCAATTAATTGTAAACTGCTTCTTTATGGTAAACCTTCATTAAACAATGAAGAGAACAAATAGAGAACAAACATCAACTTTGGGCATTATATGGCTTGTCCAGACTTTCACTTCATAATTCTTTATACAATTAAAAAAAAATCACCTGTGGAGATGGTGTTGCGTATAAGACCCCTGTCCCCACCTCCATGGCAATGTCAAGGTAAAACTTTGAGGTCAAAGGTAAAATTTGGCCATAATACATCTTATTCAGACTGACCTTTTCATTCATCAATCAATTTAACTCACCAATTTAACTCACTTTACAGGACTGGTGCTGAAAAGTCAAGGTCATGATTAGAAGTAAAAGAAAAAAAAAATAGTTTTTGAGTTGCAACATCCATTTTGACTCTGATGTTTATTTTAAGAATTTACTGTTTACTAGTTCATGCAAATTCCATCAATCATTATTCAAGAGGTATATAACAAAGAATAATCCTTTTTCCCAAGAAAATTGATGATAAAGTTAATTGACAATAAAATTTCAAAAAGTTCAAAGGTATAGGTCATATTCCCAAAATGGTAAGAAAAACCCTGTCAAGGTCATAATTTAAGCTCAATGCTAAAAATATGGGCACGATACAGCTTTTACAGACTGTAATTATTTGAAACGCACTCTTAAAATGTTATACCTAATAGGTTCTCACTGTTGAGAGGACATGTCATCTGTGATGCCAGTGTTGATGAGTTCAAAGGTCAAGGTCACATTTAGGAAGCAAAAGTCAAATGTGGATCCAGATTTTAAATTCTTCTTTCATCAGACAATATTGAACTAACTTACCACAATAATTATTAACAATTTGGTGATGACATATTGCATCCGATTCCTTTGTCCATTGCTAAAAGGTCAAGGTCATACATAAAGCTTAATGATCAAAATATGGACATGATACAGCTTTAATAGACTGTAACAATATTTTAACGGCACTATTTAAAATACATACCTAACAGGTTAACACTGTTAAGAGGACAAGCTGCTTGTGATTTGTGTGTTGATATGTGCATAGGTCAAGGTCACACTCATTTGTTTATGATAATGAACAGCATTCTTGACAATACTGCTGACAGGTATCTCCCCCACCCACCAACCTCCATGTTCTTGACATTGGTTTAAAGTAAACATATATTTTCTAAATATATGGAGTTATTGCCCTTTGTTTAATTTCCTTGTGCAAAGAATAAGTATAAAATTGATTGCAATGAAAATAAGTATATCAATAGAGGACTTTGAGATTTCAGTTTTTCAATAAATCAATAAAACCTGTCTGTTCTCCTCAACTTTGAAATTCAAGGGCTCACTATTGGGTGAAAACCATAATTCAGTGACATTTGGCACTTACAGTGACAGCAGTTGTCCTAACATACACTGTACATAATTGTAATTAATATTATTGATTTGGTGAACAATCTGTGAGATCATAGAAACTACATAATATTATGTGATGCAACTCTGACTTGGATGTTATTCAGTAAGGACACAGTATAGTCCCTTTGAAATTATTGATTCCAGGAAACAACTTGTGTGGTATTGGTTAACGCAAACACATATTTGATACATGTTTATACCTCGGTACATATTGTTAATGCTTGGTTAGTAATGTAACCTTTTTAAACCTGAGGAAACGCAAAACGTAACAAAATAGTTAATTTCTATTATATATAGTTACACAAAGTGAACTAGGCCATTTGATTACCAGTATTAAGTCTCTATTTGTAAGATTTATTGTGTAATTCTAATGTATCAGATATGTTTCTTCTTTTATTTAAAAAAAATATAACATATTGGATATTCATGTAACATCCAGTTGAATATCAATCCATCAGAACTGGTACAGTAATTATTACAGCCCTGAGAGAAAAGTGGCAGCAATTACTTATTGGTATGGAGCTACAGATATTCTGAGCATTCAGGTTTAGACACATGAAGTGTTAGATCTGTGTAATACATAATTGCCGCCTGACATTCTTATTTCCATGGGAAATATAAATGCATGAAGAAGAAAGACTGTTAATTATTATGGATGTTTTGTGCATAAAATTTGGATCAGAGACTTATGGATATACCACAAAAGTGAAGACCAAGAGTAAAAATTGTGGCGTGACCTCTCATGTTTCATTCAAACCTTGACATCATATAATTATTTTTTTAGTAAAGAACTGAAAGTGAGAGGCACAATAAAAGGACGGAAAATATCAAATTTGGTAAATTCTGTTTCATACTTATTCATAAGTAGCAAATGTGTTAAGTTCAATTAAAATAGTTTGTGATTGAATACAAATAAATAATTGAAGACACGTTCTTGATATGAGCCTTGCTCTGGGAAAATGGGGCTTAACCCTTTGCATGCTGGGAAATTTGTCGTCTGCTAAAATGTCGTCTGCTGAATTTCTTAAATCATCATTTTCTTCACTTTTTTTCAAAGAATACTATCAGAATAGCAAACAGTTTGGATCCTGATGAGACGCCACGTTCTGTGGCGTCTCATCTGGATCCAAACTGTTTGCAAATGCCTTTAAAATTCGGTTCCAGCGCTCAAANTTTGGAACCCACATTACAAACCACGCACACTTATTAAAAGTTACCGTCATTAAAAGCATGATAGCTGTTAGCAAGTTATGTTATATTGACAACATGAACCAATACGACAGTGCAAGTGAGTCAGACTCAACTTCTCAAGAGGATGTCCGCAGACTCGACGAAAAAATTGACCACCACCCACCCACATCGAACCGATGTGTTCAAGCAATAACACGCACCTGACAGCGTTAAATAACGCGTGCAATCGAAATTGTCTTACACAGTTGTTGTTGTCGTGGTATCTCTGCTTCCTAAAAGTCAATGATAATTATGTGAATTTGAAACTAGGAAATGATTTTGATACATATTATAATGTACTTGCGCATGCGCATACTATTTTATTTCCGGTTCCATAGGTTACACACTACGCAATTATTAATAAGGAAAAGTTACTTCCCTTTGGTAATGGAAATTCATTTGCCCTGGGGAAGTTCAGTTGCTGGGGACGCAGATTATCAATCATACAAATGTAACAATAAACTATTTGATACATGTTTATTTTAGCACTAAATATATATTTTTTATAGTAACATGAATGACTACATTAATCAACATGTTTTATCTATAACCATCACTGCAACTTCAATAATTATGAGATTGATTGATAAGAAGATATAATTTAAAAAGATACAATGAGTGATGACTTCAATGTACCATGTGCTGTTATCCTATTCTGTATTCATAGCCAGACTTTGTCTAATATTCAAGTGAGACACTAATGAGAACAAGTTAAGTGAGCCCTACTAGTAATTTTACACAACGGCCATTTTAAGTTTGGAAACATGAACATTTGAAGTTTTTTTTGGACAAAAGAGTAAAATACCAAAGATATCACCTACATTATTTAACATGTGCCATAATTTCCCAATGATAAATTCCAATTTAAACTTTTATATGCATAATCTAGTACATTTACATAGAGATTGTCATTATTTTGCCTTTTATGTAGTGCCTTCAGCTAAATGCTTCAAACAATAGGATGATGAATGTGTTCATCAATAGAATTATTCTTTTTTTGAAATCTAAAATGTCAAAATACCTCAGAATTATCTACCTTTTGCAACGGATAGCTCTTTTATGCACAACCACCATTTCATCCAATTAATTGTAAACTGCTTCTTTATGGTAAACCTTCATTAAACAATGAAGAGAACAAATAGAGAACAAACATCAACTTTGGGCATTATATGGCTTGTCCAGACTTTCACTTCATAATTCTTTATACAATTAAAAAAAAATCACCTGTGGAGATGGTGTTGCGTATAAGACCCCTGTCCCCACCTCCATGGCAATGTCAAGGTAAAACTTTGAGGTCAAAGGTAAAATTTGGCCATAATACATCTTATTCAGACTGACCTTTTCATTCATCAATCAATTTAACTCACCAATTTAACTCACTTTACAGGACTGGTGCTGAAAAGTCAAGGTCATGATTAGAAGTAAAAGAAAAAAAAAATAGTTTTTGAGTTGCAACATCCATTTTGACTCTGATGTTTATTTTAAGAATTTACTGTTTACTAGTTCATGCAAATTCCATCAATCATTATTCAAGAGGTATATAACAAAGAATAATCCTTTTTCCCAAGAAAATTGATGATAAAGTTAATTGACAATAAAATTTCAAAAAGTTCAAAGGTATAGGTCATATTCCCAAAATGGTAAGAAAAACCCTGTCAAGGTCATAATTTAAGCTCAATGCTAAAAATATGGGCACGATACAGCTTTTACAGACTGTAATTATTTGAAACGCACTCTTAAAATGTTATACCTAATAGGTTCTCACTGTTGAGAGGACATGTCATCTGTAATGCCAGTGTTGATGAGTTCAAAGGTCAAGGTCACATTTAGGAAGCAAAAGTTAAATGTGGATCCAGATTTTAAATTCTTCTTTCATCAGACAATATTGAACTAACTTGCCACAATAATTATTAACAATTTGGTGATGACATATTGCATCCGATTCCTTTGTCCATTGCTAAAAGGTCAAGGTCATACATAAAGCTTAATGAGCAAAATATGGACATGATACAGCTTTAATAGACTGTAACAATATTTTAACGGCACTATTTTAAATACATACCTAACAGGTTAACACTGTTAAGAGGACAAGCTGCTTGTGATTTGTGTGTTGATATGTGCATAACTCAAGGTCACACTCATTTGTTTATGATAATGAACGGCATTCTTGACAATACTGCTGACAGGTATCTCCCCCACCCACCAACCTCCATGTTCTTGACATTGGTTTAAAGTAAACATATATTTTCTAAATATATGGAGTTATTGCCCTTTGTTTAATTTCCTTGTGCAAAGAATAAGTATAAAATTGATTGCAATGAAAATAAGTATATCAATAGAAGACTTTGAGTTTGAGATTTCAGTTTTTCAATAAATCAATAAAACCTGCCTGTTCTCCTCAACTTTGAAGTTCAAGGGCTCACTATTGGGTGAAAACCATAATTCAGTGACATTTGGCACTTACAGTGACAGCAGTTGTCCTAACATACACTGTACATAATTGTAATTAATATTATTGATTTGGTGAACAATCTGTGAGATTATAGAAACTACATAATATTATGTGATGCAACTCTGACTTGGATGTTATTCAGTAAGGACACAGTATAGTCCCTTTGAAATTATTGATTCCAGGAAAGTACTTGTGTGGTATTGGTTAACGCAAACACATATTTGATACGTGTTTATACCTCGGTAAATATTGTTAATGCTTGGTTAGTAATGTAACCTTTTTAAACCTGAGGAAACGCAAAACGTAACAAAATAGTTAATTTCTATTATATATAGTTACACAAAGTGAACTAGGCCATTTGATTACCAGTATTAAGTCTCTATTTGTAAGATTTATTGTGTAATTCTAATGTATCAGATATGTTTCTTATTTTATTTAAAAAAAATTAACATACTGGATATAGATGTAACATCCAGTTTAATATCAATACATCAGAACTGGTACAGTAATTATTACAGCCCTGAGAGAAAAGTGGAAGCAATTACTTATTGGTATGGAGCTATACAGATATTCTGAGCATTCAGGTTTAGACACATGAAGTGTTAGATCTGTGTAATACATAATTGCTGCCTGACATTCTTATTTCCATGGGAAATAATGCATGAAGAAGAAAGACTGTTAATCCTTTGCATGCTGGGATATTTGTCGTCTGCTAAAATGTTGTCTGCTGAATTTCTAAAATTAGCATTTTCTTCCATTTTTTTTCAAAGAATAGCAAACAGTTTGGATCCTGATGAGACGCCACGTTCTGTGGCGTCTCATCTGGATCCAAACTGTTTGCAAAGGCCTTCAAAATCCGGTGCCAGCACTGTAAGAGGTAAACNGATAATTATAAAGCGTTACAAACACGAAACAATTTAATAATTTGGAGAGTTCTGTTGATATCGTTATATTTTGTGCCATTACGAGGATTGTTTATATAAAGTATAAAATGCATCACTCACTACATGAGCACAGATTGCCGAGTGGTTTAAGTGTTAGACTTTTACTCCAATGGTCAGTGGTTTAAGCCCAGTTGAGAAATACTATTTTTTTTCTTTCTTTAATTTTATTCTTTAGTTTTTACTAAAGCTATAATTATATATATAGTTCCAATGTTTACATTTATCAATTTCAAGCATTTAACAACGTGTGAAGTATACATATCATTATTATGGGTTGATAATGGAATGCCCTCAACCAACAGCATCAGCATGGATGCCGCCGTCGTGGAGTGTTTTGGCCCTTTATTTCCATGAACACTCTGGTGGCGGTGGGCCCACAATGGTGATCAAGCACTGTGTGTTGGTTGATGCTTCCAGCTCTTCTCCTCTTGTCTAAGCCACAGCCAACTTGATGCCCTCTCAGCTGCTTGGCTCAGCCTCTGGATAGCCACTCTTCTGTCTCTACCATTAGCCCCAACTGCTGTCATCAGTCTGCACACTGACTGGGAACAGAAACCTCTTGCACCGACTTCTACCGGGAACAGCCTAGTACGCCAGCCTCGTTGCTTACAGAGATCTATGAGCTCTGTGTACTTCGCTTTCTTCCTTTCGATAGCCTCTTCACACCTTGTCTCCCATGGTACTGTCAGCTCGATGACAATGAGCTTCTTCCCTGTCTCAGACCACATTACGACATCTGGTCGTAGGGTCGTCTGGACCACGTCCGGGAATACAAGTCTCTTCCCCAAATCCACCTCCATGTTCCAGCCAGTTGTGTTATCTAAGATCGACGACCTGTGTGTCTTCTTCGCTTTGCTGGTCTCACCCGTCTTCACGAAGGATATGTACTTTTAAGCAGGGTGGTTCCCTTGTTCCTTCTTGCGCTCTCTTTCCAGCCAGTCAGCCAGCTCTCTGAGTACTGAGTCGTGCCTCCATCGGTTCCTTCCCTGTGTCAGTGCTGTAGGGCAGGATGACAGAACATGTTCTAGTGTGCCGG